>CM019934.1:7090328-7365748 GCA_009764595.1 Geothlypis trichas
ATGAGAGGCGGACTGGTTGTCCCAGACCTACCAAGTGGGTGCTGGAGTCTCCCATGCTGCGTTTTCAACTTTCCGCGAGGGAAGCGGCCAGTAAAGAGATGAAGTGAGTGATAAGAGGAGTGAAAGAATCCCCCGAGGTAACTGGGACTGGGTCTCAGAGAGGGGTTGCCCCTCAGAGCTAGGGAGCAAGGTTTCCTAGCCCAATCCACTAGGAAACAGGACAGGAGGGGCCCCTAAAAACCTGCTGGGTTGAGGGATTTATATTCCAAGAGCATCCAAGAGCAGGGTTGAGCAGAATTCTGTTGGAGTGAGGATATGCCCAAGAACACTCAGGGTGGGACAACACAGCTAGATTGAGGGATGAAAATTTTTACCGAACAGGATCCGGGCTTGAACAACACAGCCAGATTGAAGGATAAAAAAATGCCCAAGAACATCCAGGGTTGGACAACACAGCAAAAAATATTAAATGCCCAAGAGCATCTGAAGTTGTACCACACCGCTGGGTTGAGGGACAGTGACAAGATCGACAGGAGACTTGCTCATCCTCTAATGCAGCCAAATCTCAACTTTATTGATTAACAGCAATACTTTTATAATCACAGTAATAAGGCTCATGCATATTGCAAAACTATAGCTCACCATTGGTCAGCTATAAAAAGTCAATCCCACCTTTTCTCAAGATGTTTGTGGCTTCTTTTTACCTCCTGTTATCACATAGTTTATAAAACAACTTCTTGCTCAAAGAAACCATGTCCTTGACTTAGGCAGATGTTACCTACTCAGATGCTCTTTCTCACGGTACTTTTCCCATGGACTATGTCTCAGTAAAAAAAACTGTCCACATTTTCCCCCGTTTCTTTTTAGAGCAAGAAGCCGTGTTTGCCACATCTTTTCGTATCAAGCGACTGATTATGTTCTAAAATACAAATAAAAATACAAAGCAAAACAAATAAAAGCATCAAAACTGTGCTTAAAATAGCACATATACTAAAAGGCTCCTTAACCATAATTCTAAGCTTAAGCTTTTTTAAGTAATACAACACATCTCTTTAAATTCTCTACTTCTATCCTCTTGTGCTAAAAGCGAAAAACCTATAATAGCTTTATTCTAAAACATTGCATAATAAGCATTTCATACATCTATAGTAAGCATATCTAAAATCTGTGATTTCTTATTCAATTCACCTTTAACCCAGCACCCTGTTTTGTTTTGTGAAGTTTTCTGCTTTATCTGATACACTACCAGGTAAAATAGTAGTTATTATCATCTGATGCAGCTAAGCCTAAAAACTTAAATTCTTCTATGTTTAATTATTGCTTGTGTTTATACACCCTTACATTAGGAAAGATACATTAAGATGGAAGAGTGATAGTTTTCTCAAATAATACAGCCTCCTCTGTGCTTGCTGGTATGCCATTCCAGAGCTGAGTCTAAGTTAGCCCCATTTTACTTTATTCTTATTCAAATCTTGGGCATTTAAAGGTCAATGATTAACCTACTCCTCCCTTGCGGGTTGCCTGCAAGGCTGGCATTTGAACTCCTAAAAAGATCTGACTCCTCTGGGGGAAAGCGCAGGGGTGTGTTCAAGGACAATATGAACTCACACTGCTGGCATCCATCCTGTTTGCTTTGATGTTGGCAACGGGCCGAAGAAGACAAGTTTTTTACATAAACTACTACTGTTCCCAAAAACCACAAAATTCCCATGGGAACTAAACAGGTAAATTTATAAGACAAGTTTGAAAAAGATTAGTAACTCTTCTTAAACTAAAACAAAGCGATGATTAGTTTGTTTGTTTTGCTTATGACACCCAAATGCTATCTCTTAACTAATTAAAGTGTGCAATTTCTGCTACCTAACTACTACAACACCAAGCAATACAACACAGCTAAACTTTATTTTTCTTCACGCCTCTTTCTCCTCTTATTCCTTTTAGCCCTTACTGTCCCTAATCGTTGTCGTTTTCTCTCTTGTAATCTGCTCAAGCACTGATTTGGTTCTTGGTTGGGATGTCTGCTAATTGGCCTTATCATGGAATGCTGTGTTATGGGTACTGTGAAAAATGCATGTATTTTATAATTGGCTTTTTGCAAATACTAAAATGAACACCACATGTGTTGTGTTAGGAAGTAATGCTGTACCAATTCTCTTAAGTACTGTGTCAAAAATAGTTTTAAGTTATAAAAATTGTTAAAATAGAAACTATGCTATGTAAGATGCTTTGCTAAACAGAAAAGTCTTGTGTGAGATAGCAGCTACAGAACACTTAAATCACTCAGAGAAAGGAAATTTACTGCCCTCTT
Organism: Geothlypis trichas; assembly: GCA_009764595.1. Lineage (NCBI taxonomy): Eukaryota > Metazoa > Chordata > Aves > Passeriformes > Parulidae > Geothlypis > Geothlypis trichas. The sequence goes on from CM019934.1 coordinate 7,092,637, forward strand.
ATCAGAAGAAACTAACTTCTTCCCGCTTTGAAGGCACTGTTAGGATTAGAAGGAAGAAGTTGACCCTGACCAGCCAGAGTCCTCTGTTTGAATGGAATTTGTGCAGCACGTATGAAGTGTATGAACATGCAACAGGCTACTGTTTTGAAGGGTTAATCCTTTGTTAACAGGTGTCCCCTTTCGGGCTCGTGATGTCCAGAAAAAGGTACCTGGATGTCTGCAATTCTTTGCTTTTATTGTCTCATATTGTCCTGCTTTAAATTGTCCAAATTATTATGACTCCAATTGTATTTTCATAACCATTCCATTACTATTAAACTTTTAACAAATATCAAAAGCAAGTGATTGGCGTTTTTCACAATTATACTAATTATCTATACTTCGCAGAGACAATATGAGACTTACTCTGAGCTGTAACCCTTTCAAATGATATGCTTTAGTTCTTAACAATAACAAATTAGGATCTTTTGCTCAGGTGTTTTAAAAAGCTCTAAAGCCAGACTGACTCTTAATCTTGTTTGTTCTTGTAGCTCTCTCTGCTAGCCCTTAAAATTATGGTTAAATATGTACTTGTTACACTACAATTCACATACTACGGACTGTTCTATCCGAAAGGTTTTGCTACAGCTCTCGCAATACAAAGCTACTCAAGCAGCACAATCAGGTTATTACAGTCAAGACATTTTTGACCCGCCGGACCCCGTATGTAAAATTCTAACAGTGACCCAACAGTTGTAATCAGTCCCTCAAAGGTCCGGCAGCAGGCCACAGTCCCGTCGACAGCCTTCGAGTGTCCTTTCAGCTGTAACAGCAGCGGTCGCAGCTTGCTTGTCAGTCACTGCATCAAGGCCCAGTCCACCTGGCAGGTACCCACACAGCCCCCGTATCTCCCCCGTTTTCTTTTGCAACTGAGTCGGTGCCCCAAGGAGGTATTTGGGACCGTGCCAAATTGTCAGGTGTATAGACAACTCTGAGTCCCGCTGATAAACTTGGCCTTGAGTAACACAGTGCATAATTTGCTGAAAAATGTGCTGCTGCTCCAGAGTAACACAGATCGGACTTGCCAGGTGTGTTCCCTTAAGAAGTGAATGTAAACCAGTCAGCAGCCCGTTTGGTATTCCAAAAAATCACCCCTTGTTAATTTGAAGTGCTGGAAACGGGGTGTGTAGCATAACCATAATTTTCCCGGTAAAATCCGCATCAATAATTCCAGGTAAAACAAGTAATCCAAGCATAGAGGCAGATGATCTCCCTGAAAGCAGTGCACCCATCGCTCCACGTTGTATAACAATAGGTCCTTTAACCTCGTCGGGATGTTTTGTGGGTGCGGAGTCATTAGCGTGATTTCTACAGCGGCTGCCAGGTCCAGCCCGAGGCTTTCTGCGGTGGTAGATGGGAAGTAGGGACATCGGTAGCATCGCGTATGGTTGTCTGTTGGAGCCAGCTTAACTGCGTTGGACCTTGAAGAGGTGCAAGGGCAGCTAACACCTGATCTTGGGAAACCTTTGCCTGTAACCTTAACCCCAGCTGTTTGATAGCATCTCCCAGGAATGCTTTTGATCCTACCGGCATCTGAGCTATCCTTTCTAGTGCCTTTTTTATGGCCCAATTCGCACCTAACGTGTTAAGCACATTCCTCGCAGCCTGCCTGCTGTCCTGAAGAGCACACTGTTTCAACATAGCCTCTGTCGCATAATCAGGTACCCCTGCTGTCTCTATCGGGGCAGTAACTTGATCTATAAGCAAACCAAACGATTCTTTCTGGCCCTGTTTAATTCCAGGTTCTTTTACTCTGTCTATAGCCAGTCTAATCAATCTCATAGCCTCTGGGTACTTATCTGGTCCTGTCAGAGCCTGAGTTTTGGTGTAAAAAAACACTCCAAGCCCCATAAACTCATCAGCTGTCACTCCAAATTGACTAATTCCCGATCGCAACTTTGATAGCGACTTCCATTTCAGAGCAGTTGTTATTGCTCGCAGACCTCCCCCCCGCCTGAGTCGAAAAAGTAACCGGGCATGTTATTTGTGTAGCCGCCACAACTGCATCGTCATCCCCCTTCTCCAAGCCCTCCTTTGCCAGCGCGGCCCAAGCCTCCCTGCGCTCCCTGGCAATGGCCCCCGCTAGGCCGCTGTCCATCCCAGGGATCGGCTCACTGCTCAGAGGGAGGACAGCCGGGGCCGGTTTTGGCCATGAATCATTCTCTCCGGGGGGTGCAGACGGCTCACTCGCTGCCTCAGTACCAGAATTAAAAGGCCGTGGTGCCGGGGGAGGCAAAGACACCCTATTGAACACGGGGTAATATAGCGTCTTGGGATAAATCTCCCTCATAGGTTCTGTTTTTCATATAAGCAGCAAATGCCTGCACCGCTGCTTTGTCTTCTGCTTGATACTGCAGAAACTCATTACGACTCACCCTCCAAAGTTTCCCTATCTTTTTAGCTGTCTTATCATCATCTAAAGTAGCTTCCCAGAACACATACCCAAACTCACTCTACTCTGCTAGCTCATGTTCAGTACAAGGATTTACGAATATTCCCTTAGCATACCCATATGGCAGGAGCCTCGGTAACTCCTTTGTCATCCCCTTAATCTGCCGCTTTTGCAAGAAAGCGGTAAATAAATCATATGCTGCTTGCCTTTCCATACCTAATTCGTCAGCGCTGTTGCAGCCTCCTTCAAGGTCTCGGCAGCACATATCGGCCAGGCTCATCTGTACGGTCACCCAGGGCACGGTGCGGCGTTATCAGCCCTCTTCGTTCGCACTTATTTGCCGTCCCGCTGCTTAGGACCCGAACTCTGTCTTACGTCGCTCGTCCGTGGTCCGGGGTCACCATTTGACGAGGTAGACGGGAGACTGGCTCATCCTCTAATGCAGCCAAATCTCAACTTTATTGATTAACAGAAATACTTTTATAATCACAGTAATAAGGCTCATGCATATTGCAAAACTATAGCTCACCATTGATCAGCTAAAAAAATCAGTCCCACCTTTTTCTCAAGATGTTTGTGGCTTCTTTTTTACCTCCTGTTATCACATAATTTACAAAACAACTTCTTGCTCAAAGAAACCATGTCCTTGAATTAGGCAGATGTTACCTACTCAGATGCTCTTTCTCACGGTACTTTTCCCATGGACTATGTCTCAGTAAAAAAAAAAACTGTCCACAGAAACTAAAATTTGGATGGGAGATGTCTTATTGGTCCAGGTAGCAACTTATTGGGAAGAGTCTTACAAGTGCAATTAAGAATAGAAGTTATACCAGAAAATGGGAAAATGACAGCTAGAGTTTTAAAATTAGGTCAAGAAGATGAAGAAAAAAAAATCAACAAAGGAGAATGGGTTTGATTAAATATCGACCCCATAAGGGTTACAATTGAGAGAGAAGATTGTCCCATACGTGTACGTCAGTATCCTGTATCTTTAGAAGGATGGGAAGGTTTGAAGCCAGTAATAGAAGGACTAATAAAGGATGGGGCATTGTTAGCATTCAAAAACACATAATCACGTAGCGATTATATGTGGTGCTTTTTATTTTAAGAGCTCTGGGAATCGGAGTATTATCCAAATCTGATTCCGACCATACATTCAAGGTGAACGTGTTTTATACTCTATTGTTACATAACTTTCATGTTAATTCTTAAACTCATATTGTTCTATTGTGTACATAGATTTCAGCTAAACATAGCCCCCGTTTAATTTCCAACATAGTTTCTCATGATTCTTCTTATGGTTATATAATAATTATATTCAATTACTAAACAATCATCACATTTAACAATTATATCATTTATCATACTGCTTACGCAGGTGCAGTGATCTGCGAAAACACAAAGCCCAACATTTTAGAGTTCTATCTATAACATTTTCAGGGCTCCACTATCAGCATTAGAACCTTGTATGTCTCCTCATAATATCCCTATTCCCCCAGTAAAGTCTGATGGGAGTTATAGACTAGTACAAGATTTAAGGGAGGTTAATAAAAGAACTCAGACTCACTACCCAGTGGTAAAATATCTTAGACAATAAATAAAAGTAGCTGGAAACCCAACCATGAGAAAATTGCAAAATTTTATTCCATCTCTCTCCCTCTTCAAAGAGGAAGATCAGAAAATTACCTGGATTATTGAAATATTATTGATTATAGATTGAGGGGTACACACAGGCAGCAAAATTTGTGTATGAAAAATTGACAGAAGGAGATGATATAAAACAGACCAAGGAAGATATTGTTAAATTAAAAGAGTTAAGTTAAAACTAGCCTAAGTACCAGCTTTAAGCTTACCCTTGTTTGAAAAATCCTTTACCATTTATCAATAAATACAGAAAATGGAGTAGCTCATAAAATTTTATTACAGGAGTGAGGAAGAGTAAAAAATATCTAGTAGCTTATATATCAAAGATGTTAGACTCAGTAAGCCATAGCTAGCCAGTATGTATTTAAGTTATAACAGCTACTGCAACCCTAGTAAAAGAAAGTTGTAAGCTTACTTTTGGAAGTAAATTAGTTAGGTTCACCTCGTACTGTCTGAGGTGCGTTGAATCAAAAAAAAAGCAAACAAAGAAGTAAGAAGAGAAGAAAGAGACAAGTTGAAGTAGGGGGATGGTTAGCAAACTCTGAGATGTTGGAATGTGGAGTGATGACATCTTGCTGCTAGAAGAGAGCAGAAGTGTGAGTGCGAGTTTTTTGCATGAAAGGCAGGGAAGTGTCTTAACACATGGTTGTTAGGAGGTTATTCAATGCCGAACTGAGGGTCAGAAAGGGTTTAGCAGAACGGGCCCTCCTTGAAGGGAAAAGAGGATAAGTTGACTAGAGAAAGAAAAAGAATGTCAGGAGCACCTGGGGACGCCAAGTTTTGGGTTGTCAAGGTTGGTAGGTGTCTGACCGCTCCCTATGAGCGGCAGGGTCTCAGAGGCTGCGGCAGGGACCGATCCATGGAGGTGACCCGGCGGCGGTACTGGGAGCAGAGGACACAGGTTTGTCGGCCAGGAGCAGGCTGGCTCCGTGGCAGAACTGCCGGGGGGGCTCCCAGACTGTCGGGGTCCCGTGTCCAGGATGGAAGCTTCGAGCCCAGTAAGTGGGCCGAGAGAGAGAAGGAAAGAGAGAGAAGAAGAGAGAGAGGGGGCGAAAGAGACCCAAGGCATGCCCCTAGGGTCCCAATGTCCGTGGCTGTTCTCCCCTGCTCCGGCCCTGCAGCGAAGTGGCAGCACCGGGGGAAGGGCGAAGAACAGCATTGACATCCAGGCTGTGAAGAGAGGGGGAGGAGGCTAGCACTAGAAGATAAAATCAAAGCAGAGATTGCTGACTCTCCAAACCTCACAAAGTGGTTTGTTTTTCTTAAGTAAGAAGTTTTTTGGTTTTTTTCTTTTGTGTGTTTTGTTTGCTGTTAAAAAGAAGTTGTTTTTTTTTTTCCTGAAGAATGGGTTTGTAAGGCTAAAACAATTAAATGCTGCCAAAAAAGTAAAAAGCAATAGATGTGATACATCTAGTGTTAAAATTGGTCTAGCTTTTCTTATTTAACTAACTGTAACTCACAGAAAGAAGAATTTGCCTCTGCAGCTATTCACACAGCTGGATACAAGAAGAAGAGGCTGCTGTGGAGAAAGCTTTTAGCTAAACCCAGAAAGTTTGGAAGAAAAGTGAATAGTAAAAGTTAATGCAGAATTGTCTTTCTTTTATTACTATCCTATTAAGAAGTCCTTTCCAGCTACTACTGAAGCAACAATCAGAATCACAGAAAGAAGGTGAATTCATGCCAGCAGAATCAAAGGACTTGTGAAGAAACCTGAGGAATGGACTATCACATTTAAAACCGGGTGATACCAAACTGACTTTCCAATGGGGACTGAGTGGTACTAGTTTGGAAAAAGCCAAACGATCCAAGAAATGTACAAAGAATAACACTGAATTAAGAAGTAAGACAACGCTTATATCACTGGTTTCAAGCACTGCCTGAATAAAACATCTCCTTGGGGGAGGAATACTTCAGATAGAAGGATCAAGGCTGTTTTTCTATTCTGACCTTAGCCTGAGAATTGTACAGGGGAGAAGGGGAATTACCATTTCCATCAGTAAACTTTATTTGATTAATTCCAATACTGGACATGCTAGCTGGGTTATAAGTAAATGTTTGAATTGTGAGAATAATTAGTATTGTGGTTCACAAAATTTATGCTCTTATTGCAAGAAGTGTTAAAGTAATAACTTTGTTTTGTGGATGGGAATTACTAGTGCCTGCTGAATGAGAGATACCTGAAGAACGGTAAGAGACCACAGTTAAAGGGTGTCAAAAACAATTTGCCTGGAAATTAGTTAAGAGAAAGTGACAAGGAAATAGAGGGCAAGACCAGATTGGCCTCTATATTTGCCACCAAGAAGATCAAATACACCTGCTGTGGATTGCAACCTCACAGGCATGAGAGATGGGAGTATAAGCCATACTGGACCTCTGTTATTCCTGTTTCTGGCACTCATTTGTTGTCTTTTCCCTTTCGGGATACCAGCAAGATCGTGTCACAAATGCTACAGAAAGCATCACATGGAAAGAAACCAAAGTTCCTCTTTTATTACACACACCTATGTCAACAGCCACTTTTATAACCCATCCAAATTAAGAACCTGTAGGCAAAACGGAGTAAATTATTGGATTACAAGAAACTTAGGAAAAGGTGGTAATAGATTTGAAATTGAATGTCCAAAAGGAGAGAGATGGATTTGTTTTACAATTAATTTTGAAGATACGGTTCAAGATTTGGTAAAAAAACAACTAGTAAACAAAAAGGTAAAACCAACACAGCTATTTAACTCTGTATTGACCCCAAATTATCTGTTGAGTTGTATTACAAGACTCCAAGCAGGTATAGAAATGATAGCAAATAAAGCCGCCCAGGCATTAGAGTTAATATCAAGTCAGCAAAACCAAACAAAACCTTTAGCGTATCAGAAGAGGTTGGCTTTAGACTATTTATTGGCCAAAGAAGGGGGTGTTTGTTGAAAGTTTAATATATCAGATTGCTTAAAATTGATAACCACAGAAAAGTCATTCTAGAAAAAGCAAAAAAAAATCAAAGAAGAAAAAAGTATATATGCATATAATAACCCATGTACCGGTCAAAAAAAATTAGAAAACAATGTTAAAACCTAGCTGGTGGGGTAATGTATTAGAAGAAATTAAGATCTTTCATTTGATGTGTTACAACTGTTTTTATATGTCTTCCTTGTCTAATCCCCTGTTTTATTTTGCCAGCATAATCCAGAAGATGCAAGTAGATAAGAAATATTTCTCAAGCCAAATGATTTGCAAATAATAGGAGTGGGGATTGGGAAAAATGCATGTATTTTATGATTGGCTTTTCGCAAATATTAGAATGAATATTATATGTGTTGTGTTAGAAAGTAATGCTGTATTAATTCTCTAAAGTACTGAGTTAAATATAGTTTTAGGTTATAAAAATTGTTAAAATAGAAACAATGCTATGTAAGATACTTTTTTTAAACAAAGGACTCGCAGCGAGATAGCAGCCACAGGACAGGACACCTAAATCTTTCAGAGAAAGAGAATTTATTGCCCTCTTATCAGAAGAAATGAACTTCTTCCCGCCTCGAAGGTGCTGTTAGGGTTCGGAGGAAGAAGCTGACGATGACCAGACAGAATCCTTTGTTTGAATGGAATTTATGCATCATGTATGAAGTGTATGACTATGCAACAGGCTATTGCTTTTAAGGGTTAATCCTTTGTTAATTGGTGTCCTTTTTCGGGCTCGTGCTGCCCTGAAAAAGGTACCTGGACGTCCGTAATTCTTTGTATTTGTTGTCTCATATTGTCCTAATTCAAATTGTCCAAATTATTATTACTCTAATCATATTACTATTTTTATAACCATTTTATTACTATTAAAATATTAAAATTTTAAAAACAAGTTATTGGCGTTTTTCACAGCTGGAACCGCCGGGCATCCCGGCAGGCAGGGGGTGTGGGCTACAGTGTAGCAAAAAACCCAGAGCAGTGGCAAAGAAATGGTGAGGGCCAGGCAGTGGCAGCCCGGCTCCCAAATCCGGCAGGGAGAGGCTCCCTGGGATGGGGAAAGGGCTCGGGATCCCGGGGTTTTCCCTGAGGTACCCAAGCAGATGGTGAGAGCCTCTTCTTTTAGTGAGGTAGGGTGTTAATAATTTGAGAAATTATACCCACTTTAAAAAAAATTAAAACGTTTATTATAACCTTATCAAAACTACAACAGAAGACTGAATAGAGAAAATATTACGTTGCTGAGAGCAAAGGATTTTTCCCGCCGTGTGCTCAACCACACAATGGAGGTTTCGCCTTTTAACCCTTTAGGCCCTCTCAAATTTCTGTCCATCGATTCCTTCTTCACTGTCCAGTGGTGGAGTTTGCTTCCTTTAATCATGATTGGAGGTTAGATGTTGCCATAGTGAAGCGATACGCAGAATAAATAGACTCCACAACCTGGTGTAGTTATGAAGTGGGTATGTATGTCGGCGCCCGGCACAAGTGAGATAGCATTCGTGAAAACTTGTGCCCAGAGCTGCAGTCCGACCCATATCTTTATTCACAAAGGTATTCCATATGCAGTACATTACACAACTTTTTCATGCATATTCAACCCCTGGCCCCGCCTGTCCTCGCTTCGTATGCTAAATAGGTCCACGCCCTTCTGGGCATGCGTGGTTCACTGTGGTGGTCACACGGGGGTCTTTCGGTGGTCTCTGAGGCTGAAGGTTGTGGTCTTCCTCATGATTGAACTTTTGAACTGTTCTTCTTTGTGCGTGCTCTTTAGGTCTTTTGGTGCTTATCTGAGTCTGTCTGTCAGTCCTGACTACCTTGGAGCCAGAGGAGGCCCTTTATCTGGGTTCTTTGTGTCCCTTGGTCTCCTCTGGTATTGTTCTTTATGCAAGAAGCTTCAGAAATTTGCATTTCCTCTGCCCTTTGTACTATGGCAGAGGTTTCTTAAGTAAAAGGATAATTCATTTTGTTAATTCAAGTGAACTTCTAAAATTTCTGTTTCATTCCCTCCTCTTCTTAAAATATAGTAAATTCTTTTACTACAGGGGTCTTGATCTCTCATGACGGTCCCCCTTCAGCAGGATTCCATGAGTTCTAGAGAGTGAAGTCAACGTGGACACGCGTTTTAACATCTTCTAATTCCACATGAGTGTTAAAATAGACATCATTAAACTTACAGTAACTAAAATTAATAAAATTATAATGGGGTGACATAAAGTGTTCATGATCTCAGTTGCAGTTGGTGACCATCTGTAGTAAATGCCACAAGCCTGGCCAAGGCACCGTGGAGGATTTAACAATGGGAATGCTGACACAGCAGCAGAGAGGTGTTCACAACTATCTTTGTACCCTTATAAGGAGAAAAGTCTTGTTAACCCTACTATTGGTTGCTTGTAGTCCTTCTAACCTTTGTTCATTGGTCACGTTTGGAGCCTGGCCAAGGGTATAAAAGTAGCATACTGTACCCTACTAACTTCGGAAGAAGAACTGGGTCCTTTCACGACCCCCCGAATAAACCATCTTCGTGGAACAGCCAGTGTCTCCTCTTCTCCTCTCTCTCCGTCTGCCTGAAGCCCTATGTCCAGGGAAGCCAAGCCTAGCAGCAGCTGAAATCCCAAAGAGCTGACAATCACTATAAGAGCTGTTATCACCCTGCTAGCTGGAAGGCTCCCCCGTGGCCTGGGTCCGAGCGAGCTGGCCTCCGGTACTCTTATCCTCCTGGGGATAGAGGTCTCGGGCCAATGCTCCGCTAATAAGACCCTCCATGGCTTCATAAACCATCTAAATAGTGCATCTCACCAGTTATGACTTGTGTCTTGTTTTACTCTTGGCAGGACTCTGTTTATTTCGGCTATGTCGTGATGGACTGTTACCAGAGTTCTCTGCCCACTCTCTTGAATCTCTTTTACAATTTTGATTAGATCTTGATGTTTCATTAATTGTTTTACTAGGGTTAAATTCATTCCAATGGGTGTGGGTGATAACTCGTTGTATGTTGTGTAGTTTGCTCTTATTAACTGGTGGGGTACGACTGGTATTGAATATACAAAGTTACACCTAATAACCTTCATAAAGTTACAAATACAAAAATTGGAATGATTCTTAACAGATAAGATTACCTTGTTCTTGTCAATTTCTAGGACATCACACACAGTCCTTAAACACACACACAGCTATCACCTATATACACTAGTACAGTTTGTTGGTTAGTGTCTGGGTGGATCTCAAAGTGGCAGATGCCTTGGTCAGTGTCAAGGCATACGTCTTGAGAGCTGATCAAATTACTTTCACAGATGAATCTCTGTTGCTCTTGAGCAATGCAAGGCTCTAAGTTAATGGTTTGCCATCTCTCTTGGATTTTCCAAGCCCATACTCTGTGTTCTGAGGGGTATAATACTAACTTCCCGTGATTTAACCCTAAGGCAACAATGGGGTGAATAACGTGAACTGTGGCATTACGTATAGTGAGCACGAAGGCTGTAGCTGTGTTAGTGGTGGGATTATATGTAAAATTTACCATGGTCTACCAAGATTGGAAATTTCTCTCAAAGTCTGTAGCACTGTCCCAGACAGCCTTCTGTACTTCAGTTGGAAACACCCCTTCACTTCCTTCTCTTATGATTAAAGCAGTTGTTGACTGTATCCATAATGGTGTTTGTATTCAGATAAGGGCTAAAGATCTGTAATCTTGGGTTCCCTTCAATGCGTCTACCAGTAGGCTATGGTCTTGATCTTCAATTCCTCTCCATCTTGGCAGCACCTTTGAGACTTGCCACTGACTATTTCCCAATGCCAGTAGAGATGACTGTAAGGGCTGTTTTAATTGTATCAGGTTGCTGGTTGCTGCAGCTAATTTGTTCATTAATATTTCAGAGTCAATTCCATTTAAAAATCCTAACCCGGTCCTTAACATCCTGGTTAAATCCCTTTGTAATCTGTCTCTGAAGTGTACTTGTTTTTGCAGCCATTTTGTCCATCCCTCGAAGGATGATCTTAGGAAGGGGGAGCAAGCTGGCTGAACTGTCGAGATATTAGTTTGCATTAACAGTTCAACACGTTTAAGGGACCATTCTGGGTTAAATAACAATTTTTGTTAACCCCTATTCCTTATTACATATGGGCCGATTTCATAAACCTTAGGTTCAAGCTTAAATGGGGTGTTTAGGGTTTGTGTCTGAGTGCTGGGTTGGGTTGTAACAGGCTTGGCTATAGCACTTATTTTAAATTTGAAAGACAGCCCAATAGTGTTGCGGGCCCAGAGGCAAACTACGCTAACAGTTCGTCTTAATATGAAGTTGTACTAACAGTCTAATTCATTTGGACGATTGCAAACTTTCTGGCACTTATTCACACTTATTTGGGTTGCTTTACTACAGGTCGTCCCATTAATCATTCGACAGCCTATCTTAATTACTTCCCTTATGGTCCCTTGAAGTGACCACAACCTTTGTTTCTGCCATTCCTGTTTTTTATACATTTGGTTACTGTGCATGACCAAAGTTGTTAGATTTAAACCTTTTAAATCGGAAGGCTTTCTCATGGATCTGGTATATTGAGTAAAGGCTTGGGACCAAAGCCATTCAGCATTACTCTGGCTAGGAGTACTTTCTAATTTTTGGATTACAACTGCGATTGTAAACAACATTTCAACAAAAGTCCCCGCCCACCGTGGTACATTCATTTTGTCCGGGTAAGTTTCAGTTTCAGTTCACCATCACCCGGCGTTATTCTCCAAGGGGCCTCTGGAGCCTTCTTAACACGGCTGTGGTGGATCCAAGCGCTTTGTTCCTTAATCTTGATTGCTGTGAAGGTGGTCAGGAGCACTTGGTATGGTCCCTCCCATTGTGGTTCCAGGGCTTTCTCTGTAAGAAACTTAACATATACATAGTCTCCAGGTTGCACATCATGTACTGGTGCATCGAACCCCATACCCTGAGTTCTGGCCACATATTTTTCAATTGCTCTAAGTTGTTTATTTAGAGCGATCATATAGGAAGTTAGTGATACTTCCTGGACAGACGTTCCCTTCTGCACCCCATATGGTCTCCCATAGAGCAATTCAAAGGGACTCATCTTTTCTTTAGTCCTGGGTTTGGTTCGAATCTGCAGTAATGCCAAAGGGAGGGACTGAGGCCATGGCAAACTAGCCTCTTGTCCCAATCATACAATTTGTTGTTTGATCAAATGATTCATTTTCTCTACCTGACCACTTGATTGTGGGTTATATGGGGTGTGAAGTTCTTAGTCTATGCCCAAGTATTGGCTAACTTGCTGCACTAATTTTGCGATGAAATGTGGTCTTCTCTCTGAGGAGATTGTGGCTGGGACTCCAAAGCGTGGCATGATTTCCTGTACCAGTACTTTAGTCACCCCCCGAGCTTTACATGTCCTGGTGGGGAATGCTTCTGGCCGTCTTGAAAAGGTATCTGTTAGCACCAGTAAAAGCTTATACTCCTCTTTTCTTGGCAACTCTGTGAAATCAATCTGCCATTGTTGCTCAGGCTCATGACCCTTCCTAATCTGACCAAGTTTTGGTTTGGGAATATTCTTGGGGTTGGTCTGGAGGCAAAGGTCACATTGCCGAGTCACTTGGGCGATAGTGGCTCGTAAATGTCTACATACTTTTGATCATTTACCTCTAGAGTCATCCCTCTATTTTTAAATGTAATAGTTGCTTGTAATTGTCCCAGAAAATCTCTGCCCAAAAGTGGCTCAGGGGAGTTGGGCATATATAGGAATTTGTGGATCTCCCACTGCTTTCCCAGTCTGTATTTTAGTGGCCTAAAGAAAAATGCCTTTTCTGTTTGGCCAGTCGCTCCTGTGACTATAGCATAATCATCTCCTATGGGCATCAGGGCAGTATTCAGGACCGAGTACATTGCTCCAGTATCAACCAGGAATTTTACATCTTTCTCCATTTCCCCCAGCTTCAGATTTACAACCAGAGGGCCTGCTGGGGTAGTCTCCTCCGGTCCCCCCTAATTCTCCTGCACATGGGCAACCATCCCTCTCCTTTGATACCCTTGACCATTCGGCTTCTATTCTGGACAGTCCGTTCTCTAATGGCCCTATTTCTTACAATTTGCGCGTTGATTTCTGGCTAATCGAGGAGGGCCTTGCCTGGACGGCCCCTGCCAGCTTTCACATTTTTCTTTCCGCTCCTTCTGCACTATTGCTACCAAGTTCTTCATCCCTTGTTTATACCCCTCTTCCCTGTTGCCAAAGACCCTCCAAGCCTCCCCCAATAAAGTTTCTAAATTCTGTGCATCCGCTTCTCGAATTTTTTGGACTTTGCGCCTAATATTTCCTGTGGACTGTCCCAAAAATAGATTAATTAATTGTTGTATCCCCACATCAGATGCAGGGTCCAGTGGTGTGTAGTGTTGCATTGCATTTCTCAGGCAGTCTAGGAACTCTGTGGGGGATTCCGAAGGTCCCTGTTTAATAGCATATAAAGCTGACCAATTTATAGTTTTAGGTATTGCTCTTTCCACTCCCAATATAATCTAATCCTGGTACTTCTTTAGCTTCTGTCTTTCTTCTGGTTGGTTTGGGTTCCAGCCTGGATCCTGAAGTGGAAAGTGCTCTTTTAGATCTACTTCTTGTTGTCTAAAGTGGTCTACTACCAGGTCTCCTGCTGTTTTTAGAACTAACTGTTTTTCTGTTTCAGTAAATGCATCTAATAACCATTGACTATCACCCCAGTCTGGATTGTGCTGCTTCATAATGTATCGTAGACGTTTAACAGTGTTTACTGGGTCATTTCGATGATCTCCTGCAACCCTTTCCCATGCTTCTAAATCAAGGGTGGAGAAGGGCACCTCAACCAATATCTTTTCTCTGCCTGGTATTACTGTCTCCCGTAGAGGGGACTGTAGTATTTGTCCTCTGGTTCGGGATGCAATTGGGCTGCTTGGAGGGGTTGGAGCCGGTGTCTTCTCCAAAGGAGAAGAGGGAATAGGAGTAGGAGTATTAGGGGGAATAGGTGGGATAATTGGAACAGATGGAATAGGAGGTGTAGGGGGTGGAATAGATGGAATAGGAGGTGTAGGAAGTGGAATAGGCGGTGCTGGTGGAATAGGAGGTGTAGGTGGAATAGGTGGAATAGGAGGTGTAGGTGGAATAGGTGGTGCTGATGCCCCGCCCAAGTCTCTACCCCTTTCCCTTTGCCCTCCCAAGTAAGCGCTAAATAGATGGTCTAGATCTTGTTCTTGTTCCTCTAGTACTGCACAATAAACTTTATCTGCCCTGGTGCACCTCTGCCTTATGCTACAGGCCGAGCAGCACCGTTTAAGTTCTCCCATTTTGTTTCTGTTTTCTTTTTCAAGAGCCAGAATGAGGGGGTCAGAGGGAGCCTTGATACTACAGTCCCTTTGCCAATCAGGGTTATTTCGGAGGGAGAAGAACATATCACAATAAGAAACTTCCTCCCATTTCCCTTCTCTTTGTAGAAATAACATTAGCTGTAACAAGGTATTATATACCAAGGTACCTGTTGGAGGCCACCTTGCCCCCTCCTCTTGGCGATATAGTGGCCACCAGTGGGAGCAATATTTGATTAAACTTTTTTTATTTTCCATTCTCCCTTTACCAGCTATTTCTTTCCAGTGTGCTAAGACACACCCTAATGGGCTGGCCTTGGGTACTTCTTTACTCTGCCTTGCTCCCATTATGTCTTTTTAGAGCAAACTTAGTTTATTCAGTTCTGAGTGTACAGAAAAAAAAACCTTTTTTTTTTTTTGTTTTTTGGGTAAAAAAAAATATAATTAATCAGATATTCAAATAAAAAAATAAAATTAATAATTAATCAAATAATCAAATTAAAATATTAATATCCAAATTAATATTCGATAATACTTTAATTAATTACAATTAATAGTAAAATCTTAATGTATTAATTAATGGATTTTAATTAACCATTAACATTCAGTCATAAATCCCACGCATTTATGAACTCCTAAAAGTCTAATCCTAACCATGTGAAGAGGAAAGAAAAAAACCCAATAATTACTTAGTTCTTCTTTTTAATTTTAAGGCTGTGCCACTCCTTTATTCTTTCCCAATCTTCTTCAAAAACGTCACAGGTTTCAGGGACTAGGTGGCTTTTTCTACAGATTAAATTCACTATTTCACACCTGGCTTGTTCAACCCTTGCATTATAGTATCTTGGTAATTCAGGGTTGCATGTGCGACACGTGGACCTCCGTCTATATGAAATACAATACCACTTCCCCTGACACTTTAGACATCGGAGGAGAACCCAAGCTGTGTGCCAGTCTGGCTTCCAGCAAAAAATTGTCAATCTGCACACAAAACAGGGAATCACCTCTTCTAGACCCCACTTCAAGGGGTTCCTAAGCGCCCGTTCAACTGGTAGTTGTTCCCAGTCAAAGGCTAGGTAGCAACTTGTGGAGCTTTGGTAAATTCCCCCCAAGAACACTCTGTCTCTCTCTCCGTCCTCCCATTCTGTGACTATCCAATTTCCTGCTGGATGAAGAGACTGACTTGGTTCAAGCTGAAACCACCTGTGTAGAGTCTGTCTGGGGGGCCGGGCTCTTTCGGCCCGGGCTTGGAGTTCTGCAGCCACCGTGGGCAGATCGTCTGTCCCTTGCAGCAAGAACCAAGCCGCAAGCTGGGTAATACAAAGGATCTCTCAGTGACAGTTTTTAGCACTGAAGGGCAGTGTTTATCGCACAACCAACACTTAACTCTTAGCCCAGCCAGCCTTACTGGTTATTTTTAGCTGGTTCTTGCCCCTTACCAGTTGGGTAACGCAGCGTTTGCAACTCTTTAATTATACTCTGCCTCTGCTAGACTGCTCTATCAGCCAGCAGTGCAGTGTTTGCAAACCTTCAATATACCACTCCTGCTGGCTGCGCTATCAACTAGCAGTGTAGGGTTTGCAAACCTTCAGTATACCACTCCTGCTGGCTGCGCTATCAGCCAGCAGTGTTCAAATCAAACTCGCAAAACCACTGCCTGTGTCTGCGCCCACTGGCTGCTTTAAGACTCACTCCGCGCTGCGTTGACTCCGCTGCCTGGCGCCGCAGCTGCGCTCCCTAGCAATGCAGCTCCGCGTCAGTGCCGTTCCGCGTCTGCGCTCCTTAGCAACGCTGCTCCGCAGACACACAAGCACGCACGTCCGGACGTAACAGACACACCAAACCGAAATTCGGATTCCTCCCTCTCCGAGCTGCACTATCAACTGGACATCCTCCCCGCCGCCGGCCCAACCCCCGGCAGGCGGTTTGCTTGCAAGCCCCCTGGGCAAAACTGGGCGCAAAGACGTCTCGATGCGACTTATCAGAAGCCAACCTTTAAAGAAAATTAATACATACCACTTTGTCCGCAGTCGCAACGGGCTGTGGTCTGCTCCCCGCAGTGTACAGCCGAGGCACAGAGTCCCTCCGGGGAAGAGCCTCGCGGCGCCTGAGGGCGTCTGCCCCCAGCTGGACCCAGGGTGAGCAGAGACGTCCCTTCATGGTTGTCAAATGAAGTGATGCGCGGAATAAATAGACTCCACAACCTGGTGTAGTTATGAAGTGGGTATGTATGTCGGCGCCCGGCACAAGTGAGATAGCATTCGTGAAAACTTGTGCCCAGAGCTGCAGTCCGACCCATATCTTTATTCACAAAGGTATTCCATATGCAGTACATTACACAACTTTTTCATGCATATTCAACCCCTGGCCCCGCCTGTCCTCGCTTCGTATGCTAAATAGGTCCACGCCCTTCTGGGCATGCGTGGTTCACTGTGGTGGTCACACGGGGGTCTTTCGGTGGTCTCTGAGGCTGAAGGTTGTGGTCTTCCTCATGATTGAACTTTTGAACTGTTCTCCTTTGTGCGTGCTCTTTAGGTCTTTTGGTGCTTATCTGAGTCTGTCTGTCAGTCCTGACTACCTTGGAGCCAGAGGAGGCCCTTTATCTGGGTTCTTTGTGTCCCTTGGTCTCCTCTGGTATTGTTCTTTATGCAAGAAGCTTCAGAAATTTGCATTTCCTCTGCCCTTTGTACTATGGCAGAGGTTTCTTAAGTAAAAGGATAATTCATTTTGTTAATTCAAGTGAACTTCTAAAATTTCTGTTTCAATAGTAACAAGCCGACCCTCCTAATTGTCCCCAACCCAGGCCACTTCCTGATAACCATGCAAGGCGGAGGGAGGGTAAAACATAAGTCTTTAAAACTTCTCTTAACATATATACATAATATTTGCCTTTTAATTGTGAGAGTTGTAATAAGTAGCAATATGTTTGTTCATTAATTAAATTAATAGCTGAGTAATTCTTACAATATAAAAGCAATAGCTAAATAGTTAAGACTGCTCGTGACTGTAACAATAGCCGACTTGGCAAGAATTGCTTAGCTTGCAGAAACGTATAGTGCTTAGAATTGCTTAGCTTGCAGAAAATGTATAGTGCTTTTGGAAACATATGGTTATAGTTATGTCCTATAAGGAAAAGTCCATCCAGCGAACAAAGTGGAGCCCCCCCTCTCCTTCAAGACCACCAGAACAGGATACGTCATCCCGAGAGGAGAAGAAATAAAAGACCAACCTCAGAAAGGGGGTGCGTGGACTTTCGAGATCAGAGTTCTCTCAGTCCACCCAGCGCTGAACTTTTGCTTGTCACTGCTTGCTTTATAATCAAATAAATTCTGATTGGAAAATGAAATTTACATGGTAAGATTGTTCTTTATAACAAATGGTGCCGTGACTCGGATCCAGGAAACGGGGCCCAGAGACTTCGGGGAGGCACCCCCACCCCTTTTGGTGGGCCCCGGAGATCACTTGGGCCACCCGGTAACGTGGACCCGACAAACCTAAATTCGGTGAGCAAGCAAAAGAGTATACATGTAACCCTGTAAACTTTGTGCACGAAGATCCGAGCGAAGACGCAGGACGTGTGAGTATATCGGTGAACCGCTCGGCTGGGGTTGGAATCCCAGGGCACGGTGAATGAGACGTCCAACTGTGGACGAAGTGAAAGGGACCCTCTAGTAGTGTGGTTCTTGTAGCTTGCGAGGGAGCGAGCCACGACCAAGGGGTTGTGTGTGTGTGTGTGGAGGTGCCTTGGAAGATGGGGCAGAAGGAAAGCAAGCCTTCTGATCCTATGGGGAGGGCCCCCGGTTACCCTCAATACCAAAGGATAGTCCATTAGGATTAATGCTTAAGTATTGAGATGATTTTCCCTCCAGAAAGGGGAAGGATAAGGCAAAAATGATAAATTATTGCATGGTAGTATGGGGCGCTAAGAAGCTGGAGTCAGAAAATATATTGGCCCGTTTTCGGATCCTCCGAGGATTGGGTCTGTCAAGCCCTTAACATCTATGTGAATTCTAAAGAGCCAATAAACCTGGAAGAGAGTGCTTATGCTAAATTATGGTTGGTAGGAAGTAATGAACAAATGACTAGATTTTTCCCCCTTAAGGGAAGTCAAGGGGAGGAAGACAGAAAGAAAAAGTCTCGACTAGAAGAAGAGACTCCTATTTACCCTCCCCCGTATGTACCACCACCAGCCCCTCCCATACCCCTTCCAAACATACCTCCGGCATCTGCTCCTAATAAACAGCAGGTCACGAACTTCCCGGATTGCAGGAGGTGTACTCGGAGTCAGATGAGGACAGTAATTGAGGAAGGAGAGAGCAGTGGGTTGTTCCCTCTCAGGGAAATAGCATTAGGAGGACCCCAAGCCGGGATGGGGTTTGTCACTGTCCCGTTAAACTCGGGAGATGTGCGCGAATTTAAGAAAGAGATGGGAAAATTATTAGAAGACCCTATAGGAGTGGCAGAAAGAGTGGATCAGTTCCTAGGGCCAAACATATATACTTGTGTGGAAATGCAGTCGATTTTAGGCATCCTATTTACAAGAGAGGAAAGAGGGATGATCAAAAGAGCTGGGGTGAGGATTTGGGACACCCAACATGTTCAAGGTCCTGCGGCTGATGTGAAATGGCCCTTACAAAATCCCAATTGGAACAATCAGGACCCCAACCATTGTGGTCATATGCAGGACTTAAGAACCATCATAATCCAGGGCATACGAGAGGCTGTGCCCTGGGGACAAAATATAAGCAAGGCATTCAGACAGTGCCAAGGAAAAGATGAGACCCCCACTGAATGGTTGGAAAGATTAAGGAAAAGCTTTCAGTTATACTCAGGGATGGATCCAGACACGCCAATGGGGCAAGCACTCCTGAAAACACAGTTTGTAGCCAAATCATGGAATGATGTTCGAAAGAAACTAGAAAAGTTAGAGGATTGGCAGGACAGAGGACTTGATGAATTGCTTAGGGAGGCCCAGAAGGTATATGTAAGACGGGAGGAGGAGGCACATAAAAGGCAAGTTCGGATGATGGTGACAGCAGTCAGGGAGGGTTAAGGGGATCCTCTCCCTTCCTCCCCCAAGAAATAAGAGACAAATCAGGCAGCTATTGGGTCTCGTAGGATACTGCAGACAATGGATTGAAAACTTTAGTGGTAAGGTAAAATTTTTGTATGAAAAACTAACTGCTGAAGGTGTGATAAAATGGACTGAGAAGGATGATGAATCATTAGAACAATTAAAAGAGGAATTAGCCAACACCCCGGTGCTAAGCCTCCCGCATGTTAGGAGGCCTTTCCATTTGTTCGTTAACACTGAGGCAGGAGTAGCATTTGGGGTGCTGGCTCAGGACTGGGCTGGCAGTCGAAAACCAGTAGCATTTATTTCTAAACTACTAGACCCCGTAAGTAGGAGGGGGTCAACATGTTTAAAGATTATAGTGGCAACAGCCCTCTTAGTGGAGGAAGCTCTCAAAATTACTTATGGAGGAGAACTGAAAGTCTGTACCCCCCATAATATACGGGCAGTATTGCAACAAAAGGCAGAAAAATGGATAACAGACACGAGACTCCTGAAATATGAGAGCATTTTACTCTCGCCTTCTCGGTTGAAACTTGAAACCACCTCTCTGCAAAACCCCGCAGAATTCCTGTTTGGAGATCCACAGGAGAATTTAACTCATGACTGCCTCCATAGTATAGAAAAACAAACAAAAATTAGGCCAGACCTCGAAGAAGAAGAACTGGAAGAGGGAGAAAGGCTATTTGTGGATGGGTCCTCTAGGGTTGTCGAGGGAAAGCGAATATCTGGATATGCGGTTGTGGGAGGCAAAAATTTAGAAATAATAGAATCTGGACCTCTGAGTCCTAGTTGGTCAGCCCAGGCCTGTGAGTTATATGCAGTATTGCGGGCCTTGAAACTTTTGGAAGGTAAAGTTGGGACCATCTATACGGACTCAAAGTATGCCTTTGGAGTGGTACATACTTTTGGGAAAATTTGGGAAGAAAGAGGGTTAATAAACTCCCGAGGAAGAGAATTAATACATCAGGAACTAATTACTCAGGTACTACAAGCTTTAAGAGGCCCAAAGAAAATAGCAATAGTACATGTTAAAGGACATCAAAAGGGCCTCTCCCATCTGACTAGAGGAAACAACACAGCAGACAGAGAAGCGAAGGAAGCTGCCCTCAG
Organism: Geothlypis trichas; assembly: GCA_009764595.1. Lineage (NCBI taxonomy): Eukaryota > Metazoa > Chordata > Aves > Passeriformes > Parulidae > Geothlypis > Geothlypis trichas. Next base: position 7,113,167 of record CM019934.1, read on the forward strand.
AAGATTCCAGGGTCAGGGAATAGAAAAAACACTAGGTAATGAGAAAATTCATGTCCTGAGCTTTACAGCCCAGGAAAAGGAGAAATTAGACGAAATGGGAATAAAAGACACTGAGGGTATTTGGAAATTGCCAGACGATAGGGAGGTGCTGCCAAAATCTATGGCCCGAAGAATAATGCAGCAACTGCATGACCAGACTCATTGGGGAACCCAAGCCTTAGTAGATCAATTTACTATTAAGTATATGTGTATAGGAATTTATGATATAGCAAAACAAGTAGTTAGGGGATGTATAACATGCCAAAGAGTTAATAGACATCAAGTTAGAGAAAGGATTCCAGGAGGAAGGGAATTAGCACACCGGCCCTTTTCACATGTACAAATAGATTTTACCGAATTACCAAAAGTAGGGAGATAGAAGTACTTATTGGTATTGGTAGATCATCTAACCCACTTTGTAGAAGCTTACCCTACATCGTGGGCTACTGCAAATGTGGTAATTAAAACCTTGTTAGAAGAAATAATCTCCAGGTATGGAATAGTAGAAACACTAGACTCTGATAGGGCCCCCCATTTTGCAAACAAGATAATGAGAAAGGTAACCATGGCCTTAGGCACTAAATGGCAATATCACACCCCTTGGCATCCTCAAAGCTCAGGGAGGGTGGAAAGGGCAAATGGAGAAATCAAGAAGTATCTCACAGAACTCATGGTAGAAACTAAAATGTCTTGGGTCAGATATTTACCCATGGCAGTGCTAAACATTACAACCCGACCCAGGACGGATGTAGGAATCTTTCCCTTTGAAACGCTTTATGGAATGCCTTACGACTTAGAACTCCCGGGAAACCATCCTTGTATAAAAGATAGTCAAATTCAGGGTTACATACAACAGTTAATGAAATGGAGGGGAGAATTAAAACAAAAAGGGCTATTGGTACAAAGACCCCCCTTGGATGCAATAATGCATAGATTCAAACCCGGAGATAGAGTTCTAATTAAGACTTGGAAAGAGACAACCCTAACACCCCAATGGGAAGGTCCCTATGTTGTTCTGTTTACCACAGAAACAGCCATCCAAACTGCTGAAAAAGGCTGGACGCATGCCAGTCGAGTGAAAGGAACCATCATTGCAGACACCCCTTGGGAGGTGAACAGTCGCCCCGGAGATCTAAGGTTAACTCTTCGGAAGGCACAGAAGCCTGCGCCAGCGGGTAATGTGAATGACTGAATTAGGGGACAGAGAACTATACCGACTGAGACTCTTGGTAAGAAAACCCCTACAGGAACTGGAACAGGAGTTAAGAGTGCCCTCTACCGTGGAAAACCTGGAATGAAATGACACTTGCTCTTTCAGTAGTGGCTGAAGTGAGGCGAGAATTATTCAATTGCACCGGGTGTCTTAAATGTCGAGAATCTTCTTGCCGGGCGTGGGTAAAAATCTTTGTGGGGACTGTAAAAACAAATGGTGGATTTTCCAGTCACAGTTGGTGGGAAGCACATAGTGTCTTACTTGTGATTGGGATTGGAGAAGAGCAAATCCATTAAGAGCCTTAAGAGAATTTATACAGATCCCTGGAGGGCGGGAGATCCCCGACAGAGAAGTAGCGTCACTAGTTGAAAACCTAGAACAGAGAAGAAATTGGGCCCTAGCGTGGGAACTCCAACACCAATTGCATAGGATTACAAGCCAAAACCAGACAGTCATATTAACTACCTTGTGTAAGAAGGGAATCCACGTTCCTCTGGTGTGGCAAGTGAGGCCTGACGAGTGGAATAGCACAATTCGCCGCTATTCCCGAGTTCATAAACAACAAAAACATAAAGAACGTAGGGAAGAACAACGTAACTCTAGGAAAACAGGAGAAAGGGAATAAAGGCAGAGGGTGAACCCTAAGTAGGTGTGGGACTCAGGTCCTGTAAAGCTCGCTAGGGATGGCAGAGAGTCTATCATAAAACCAAAGAGATCCTTTGCCTGGAGGCCAGACAGCCTGCCCTTAGGAGTAGGGGCAGGAGTTAAGGAGATAGCCCAAATAATGCACCCCCTGAAGACTACCCCTGCTGCCGAGAAGATAATGATCCCTGCAGACCGGCGCACCCAGGCTGGCAGGTGAGGCAGAGAGGTAAGGGATAGTGGGGGAGAGCATCGGACCACAGGAACAGAAAAACAGAAACGGAGCACAGGAAAGCTCCAGATAAAAAAGGTATGATTACGAAAGACAGAGGAAATTTGTTGCTAGGAACCTGGCCTGATTGGTGAGCTACCTTAATTATTATAATTCTGAGCCTCCCGACTGCATGGGGAAACCCCCTTCAGCCTTACAAAGGGAACCTGATCCCTGACTGGTCTCAGGTCTTTTTGAGGTCTATCGTATCTATGGGGGATACCACAGGTTTAAATTTACTAACATTAGTACTGCGTGATGGTCTGCAGTACGCTAGACACGAATGGAAGACGCAGAAAACCTGGCAGCTTCAAGGAGTAGTGGGAGAACAAATTAATATTGGATGTCGAATGGTTAATGGGTCTGACTATACTAACCCAATTGCAATCAGTGTTTCCATGAGTCAGGAGGATAAACAAATAGATTGTGAATACCCAATTGCACAAGACTGCTGGCAAAACTTCACATTAACTCACACAGCAGAGGTAGTCTGCCTCTGGTCAAAGGATACACAGGGCCTTTCTTTTAAATTTATAATAGATGCTAAAACACACTCTACCACTACTGAACCTCACACTATCACCACTCCACCTATACCACCAGTCATACTCACCCCAAAAATTTTCAAAATAGGACCTTATATAATTAGGAAAACTGGTCAACAACAAATATTATTCAATCCAGCATGGTCCCTCAAACAGGTCGAACTGCTGATGCAAACCAATGTTTCAGAAATCCAACCAGCATGTTCTCCGTTTTTGCAAACATCCTTTGAAGGCTGGACCACTTGGCTCTGGAAACGCAGCTCTTTTAAAACAAGGAAACTTAGAGACGTGACCGGTGTTCTAGGTACAGGATTGAGAAATCTGAATAGTATTGACTCGGAAGTACTAATGAGCAAATTGGCTGCTATGACTAGAGATCTGTCCAAACTACAGCAACCACTGAAGTCATCTCTGTTAGCCTTGGGGACACACCAGTGGATGCTGTCAAACATTTTGCCAAATTGGGAAAAAGTAAATGTGAACGATCACAAATTGGTGATTGATGCACTTAGTGCTACACAAAATAATGTTTCCTTAGCCCTCAGCTGTATCCAGGCACAACTGTGGATGCAGTCGGTCTCTGCCTCGATTATAAGAGAAGGCGAGGAAGGCACTTTCCCCACAGAAATTTGGAAAATAATCTGGGACAATGCCACTGAATTTGAAAGAGAATTCCAATCCTGGTGGAAATTGGTGAATTTTACCTATAACACTATTTCAAACACAGCTACTGCTTTTGTCCTAACCACACGAAATGCCTCTGTACATCCAGTTTTTCCTGTTATTGCATTAGGAGTAAACCATGACGGAGCTTTTCTCTATCCTATAGAACATAGAGGATGGGCCCGTCAGTTTGGAGATAAATGGCAAACTGTTGATTTGGAATCTTGCATTGTCCGAGAACAATTGGGGTTTATCTGTGAGGGTAATGTGATTATAGCTCAAGATATTTGTTTAGACACGGAGTAAAATATCTGTCAATTTGAGATTCGTCCTAACAAGGCTTCTAAAACAGTTCTTGTATACATAGGCAATGGGTGTGAGTGTTTTAGAACTATTTGTGATTCTGTGCTTATAGATAATATTGTGGTGAATACAAAAAAATCACTCAAACTTCTGTACTTGTAACTTTACTAAGATTACAGGGTGTGACATTACTTATGAAGCTACAGTTACCTCTCACTACCTATTGCAATCCAACTACACACTGATTCACAAACTACTGCCCACCCCAATTGGGATGGACAACACCCTAGTGAGACACCTGTTGCTCCATCAAGACCTGATCAAAATCCTCGAGAAAATCAAGGAAAGCGGACAGAAGACCCTGGTGACTGTTCATCATGACGTAGGAAAATACACCGAATTATAGAGAGGATGAAGCAAGATGGCGAGTATAATTGGTGGGATACTCTCTTTGGGTGGATCCCCACTACCACAGGTGTCCTAAATAGTATATGCCATCCCATTGTTGTTCTTTTCATTCTGGCTGTACTTGGTTTTATTCTGTTAGTAATTCTGTATGTTATGAATTGGAATATGAGGAAAAAGCTAAGGAAATTAGCGCCTATAATTAATGCACATAGTTTAACGGACGAAGCAGCTTATTTAACACTTGCTAGGAATGAACTAAAAAGATTTAATGAGCAAAATTGGTAAGAAAAGAGATGGGGGAATTGTAATAAGTAGCAATATGTTTGTTCATTAATTAAAATAATAGCTGAATAATTCTTACAATATAAAAGCAATAGCTAAATAGTTAAGACTGCTCGTGACTGTAACAATAGCCGACTTGGCAAGAATTGCTTAGCTTGCAGAAACGTATAGTGCTTAGAATTGCTTAACTTGCAGAAAATGTATAGTGTGTTTGGAAAGATATGGTTATAGTTGTCCTATAAGGAAAAGTCCACCCAGCGAACAAAGTGGAGCCCCCCTCCTCCTTCAAGACCACCAGAACCGGATACATCATCCCGAGAGGAGAAGAAATATAAGACCAGCCCCAGAAAGGGGGGGACGCGGACTTTCGAGATCAGTGTTCTCTCAGTCCACCCAGCGCTGAACTTTTGCCTGTCACTGCTTGCTTTATAATCGAATAAATTCTGATTGGAAAAAGAAATCTACATGGTAAGATTCTTCTTTATAACAAGAGTCAACCATCGCATTACTCATCTATGACAATAACGTCCCAGTTCAGTGGCTGCTTTCACGAGCAAAGGCTCACCCACGGCAGAAGAAGCAGGTCAGGGCTGGGTTCCGGCCGCGGCGGCAGCAGCGATATCTCCTATTCTCCTTCCTCCTCCTCCTCCCCCCCCCCCCCCCCCCCCCCCCCCCCCCCCCGCCCAGTGAGCAGCAATCAATCGCCCAACTCCGAGAGAGCTAGAAGCTGCACCCAACCCCTTCCCTCAGACCAAATCTCGCTATATCTCTGCCCTTTCTAGGAGAATGCCCCCTCAGCTACCATAGTAAAGCCAGCTGCACTCCTCCCCCTTCTCTGTGGTTACTTCTTTTGTTTCTCTTAAGTACCAGCCGTTATTGTTTCTTAGCAACAAAATGGGAGAATTTTCCCTAAGAGAAAGAAACAAAAGGAAAAATCCTAAACCTCAACAACATACTAATTCCAAATCTGATCAATTGTACTGGAATGAGAGAAAAACTTTACTCGATTTTGACCTTTGTCCTGCACAGACCACTTGCTACCTCATTCGAAGGCAGACACGGCAGTGTGCGGTATTGGGTGAAAGCTGAATTGCATAGGCCTTGGCTTCTACCAGTAAAATTAAAGAAGGAATTTACAGTCTTTGAACATATAGATATCAACACTCCTTCGTTACTGGTAAGAACTTACAGAACTACTCATTCCTTTTCTGGCATAAAAATAATGACGTATAATAACTGAAACAACGTCAGCATGTAACTTTACCTAATATTTATTTGCTGGTTTAAGTACAACTCTTCTTTTAAGTATTATATCAGTTTAACAACTCTTTAACTGCTGATATTTTGAAGGCTAAGTTATCCTGTACTTGGAGTTGCTTGATCTTTACAAGACGTAAAACGCATTTTTCGGTCTAAACTGATACTACCAACTTGTAGACTCTCATTAAGGAAGAAAATTTGGTGAACTGGTCCTCTTAAATTATAAATAAAGAATAATATATGATGGAACAATGCAATGCTTAATATTTTAGTGAGGGACTGTAAACTTAAAAATGTAAAGTAAAAAAGTTACTGCAGTGCATAATTGGTGTTATAAATAAAAAATCTGCCAATTTTTTTTGGGGAAAAAGAGTTGCAAAACCAGTTAAACCAGTTGCTGCTAAAGTTCTACCTGTGGGTGCAGGGGACATGGGGGGAGCATCAGAGACGATGCAAAACAGCCTTGAGACCAGCATGCCATGGGAAGGAACTCCACCAAACTTACTGAAAAGACCCCAAAAACAATGAGCCAACACAGAATTAAGAGTTCAGAGTGATATCTGGACGTGAGGAACAAAGTACCAAGCCTGCAGAGATGCCGAAAACCTTTGTTGCCCCTCGCCCTAAGCAAGAAGACTTCAGCTGATGCCAAGACCCTGGATGGCAAACCTGAAAGTTATGAAACACGGGGTTACGCCCACTGCTCTAGTGAGGATGTGACCCCCAACTCTGCCCTTTAGAATACAAAGCTGCGCATTCCTCCTCCTCCAAGTCACCCTGGGAGAGACGAAGGAGATCCGTCGAGCTTCCCAACCTTGAGCTGATCACTTCTAATAAAGGCATTAGAAGGAGAAAAAGTCTTCTGCCCTGATTATATCAACTGGGCACTCGTCCAGGATAGCCATGCCCGAAGAGGTCACCAGGACTGGCCATCTTGGACCTCCAGGACAACTGGCTATCAGGACCAGAGAAGATTGGCTCGGGACCAGTGATGCAGAGGAGCGCCCCACTGGTGAGAAATAGCCGGCGGCGGGAGTAGGAGAGGAGCGAGTGTGTGTGTGAGTGAGACGAGGGCCGGCAGGTCACACCCTCGACCTTAGTGTGGACCTCTTGGTACTGCGTTTCCAAACCCTCAGGAGGTGGCCGGCCGGGAACAGGGGGAAGCTAGTGGAATAAGCGTGAGTGAGTCGTCTTCTAAAGGGGAGAGAGGCCCTCCCCTCTGGGCGTGCGAAGGGAATAGTTGTATGAGGGGTACGCACCCCCAAAAGTCCTGACAGAGGGAAGTCAGGCAGATTGCAAGTCCCGAGAAGGATTCCGGCAAGCTCTCAAGCCCTGCAGGCAAATTAAGTCCTGACAAAAGGGGTCAGGCACAAATCCCAGCGAAGGAAGCTGGGATTTGTTTTTAAGTCCTGATACGGTGAGGCCTAACATTTGGAAGGTTAGACAAACTAGAAATCAGGCAGTTGTTTTTCCTGACAGAGGGAAGCCAGGCACGAATCGGCCTCTTACGCAGGGGTTTCGTGTTTTTAAGTCCTGATAGATACAAGACGTGACATTGGTAAAGAGATCAGGCAGTTGTTTCAGTATAAGGTCCTGAGCATCGGGCAAATATATTTTTCTTGAGATTACCAGTCAGTAGAGGCACCTTTGGGATTTTTTCTGTTGAGACCTGAAAAATGGGAGGGTGTAATGGTAGGAAGACAGGCAAGAGATTGAGGAATATACCTCGCAATAGTCCCTTAGGGGAACTGTTAGAGAAATGGGATTCTATAGAGGCCATGGAGGGATTAGATAAGGTGAAGATGATCCACTACTGTGTAGAAGTCTGGCCAGAATTAGAGGTACAAGGAGGATGACTGTCCTGGGTTGGCTGTATGATGCTTTTATCCCCAATCGTCTTGTTCTGTTCATGCTGAATAGTAAGTTTTGCACCTTTAAGACTTATTGCATACAGTGAAGGGGGAGACAAAATGCAGGGTTTTTTTCCTCCAGATACTTCTGTCACTCCCCCACATTCCTTCTCCTGGCCGGCGGTTGTTGTCTGCAGACAGACGACGGACAGAGCGCTTCTTTTGCTTTTTAGTTAGTTTTCAGCTAGCTGAGGCAAAGAAGTTCCCTGGACTGTGTTTTTTTTCCCCTTTTCTTTGGACCTCCTGAAACCTGCTCTGGACTGAACACCCAGGAGAGCATCGGCAGCTCACATTTCTGGCCCACTGGGCCAGGCCCGGCCTGCAACATTTCCAGCACCGGAGGGACTGATCAGAGACAGTGAACTGCAACCCGGGGAGGGGGTTTTCTCAGTTTGTCATCCTTTTTTTTAGAGTGAAAAAGGGTCTCATTGTTTGATATTGTTTTAGTTTTATTGTTTAATAAACAGGTTTTTTCCACCTTTCTCCAAGGACATATTGTTTTCCTCCCGGACCAGTTGAGGGGGGGAGGGGCCGATTGGATGTTTTCTCACTGGAGCTACTTTGGGGAATTTTTCCCCAAATTTACTCTAAACCTGGACAATGGCCTTGGTGTGGGACAAAAGACAAGTGGATGTGTCAACAACTGAGTCACTATCTGACAGCTCGAGAAGATACTGATCCTGAGCAATTATTATATGCAGCTTGCTGGTTAAAGAACGCTATTGGAGATGAAGAGGTGCAAATTTGTAAGGTGCAGAAGAAGAAAGAGGGGAATGAAGGAGGGGATGATGGAATTGGAAAAAAATGGGACCCCCTGGATTATTTGCCTCCTGCTGCCCCTCCACCTTATAATCCTCTTCCTCGGGCACCTCAAATGGCAGATCCAGTTCGTCCCCCAGCTACCATCTCATTACCGTCTCCTCTAATTCCTTCTTCTACCTCTTTGGCTTCCCCTACAGTAGACCCGGTATCTCCCCTAGTAACCACTCCCTCACCACCCCCTTCGGCTCCTCCAGTTCCTTCTGCACCACCACAAGTGCCTACTACACCTGCTGCATTCTCCACCCCTTCTCCAGCTCCACTTAATATGCATGCAGGCTCTTCTCCCCCTCCTATTGCTGTTCCTTTACCTCCTCCTAGTTGGGACACAAATGCCTCCTTGCCCAGTAAACAGTTATCACCAAATACACCTGCTGATCTGCAGAAAGCTCAGGGTAATCCTGATATCTCTCCAACTAGTAGTTTGGCATCTGAAGATGGGCCATGCTGTAGTATCAGATCCAGGACCTCCAAGGTAGAGAGACTTTTTCCCCTCAGAGAAGTTCCTATGGGAGGAGTAGTGGGAGGTGTTGGCTTTGTGAATGCTCCTCTAACGGCTTCTGAGGTGAGAGGATTCAAGAAAGAGTTAGGGCATTTAGTTGAGGACCCAGTGGGCATAGTCAACCAAGTGGATCAATTCTTAGATCCAAATATCTACACTTGGGGGGAGATAAATTCCATTCTAAATATATTATTTTCCCCAGAAGAGGTCCAGATGATAAGGGCAGCTGGCATAAGAATTTGGGAGAAAGATAACCGTCCGGGATCCCAGGTGCCATCAGGTGAACAGAAATTGCCACTAACGGATCCCAGCTGGAACCCTAACCACGAGGAAGGGAGGAAGGCCATGATGGAATATAGATCTTTGATAATAGGGAGGATCAAAGAGTCAGTTCCCAAAGGAACTAATACCAAATTGGCATTCGAGGGTGCACAAGAGAAGGATGAAACTCCTGCTGCATGGCTTAATGGCCTAAAGCGGAACTTCCAATTGTACTCTAAAATAGACCCAGACAGCACAGAAGGTCAAGTGTTACTAAAGGTCCAATTTGTTACCCAATCTTGGCCTGATATATGGAGAAAAAGGACATTAATGAGTTATTAAGAGAAGCATTGAAGGTGTATTTAAAGAGGGAAGAAGAAAAAGCAAGGGCCAAGGCTAGGATCATGGTTGCCGTAGCTAGAGAAAGTGCGGGGGCAAGCAATTCTATACCATGATCCAAGGTAACAAAAGAATGGGCGAGTCCACCACCAAGAGGAGGCAGAGATAGGCCAGTACTGTCAGGTGCAAGAAGGATGGAGAGACCTCAAGTCCCTTTGAGCGAACGACATTGCTATTATTGTGGAGAGGCAGGACACGTCAGGAAGTTTTGCAGAAAGCTCAGTCTCAGTGAGGCAATAGCCAGGGAATGAGATAATTTAGGAAGGATCCTTAGGGGTTACGATTAGGGGTGTCAAGGGCTCTATACTTTAGGGGACCCGATGCAACATCTAGAAGAGCCCTTAGTAAACTTTGAGGTGGGACCCCTAAATGAAGAATTTGAATTTTTGGTTGATACAGGAGCAGATAAGTCCTGTCTCAACAAAGTACCAAAAGGTATGGTAATTGGTAGAAAATTTTGTGAGGTATTAGGGGCTGAAGGGAAACCATTTAGAACCTCAGTGATAGAAGATGTAAAAATAATCGGAAACTTAAGACAGTGTAAAGCTAATTTTATTTACCTGCCTAAACTAGAAAAAAGTTTGTTAGGAAGAGATCTACAGGTTCATTTGGGGGTTGGGATTGTCCCAAGAGAAGGGAGGATGGTGGTACAAATAATGAAGTCATCCCAAGGGGATGTCGCAGAGATAAACTCCGAGGTATGGGCTGAAAGAGGAAAGTGGGGCCTGTTGGACACTCCACCCATATTAATAAAAATGCAAGATGGTACAACACCCATACAGGTTAAACAGTATCTGATTTCCCTAGAAGGAAAGAAGGGGCTTGCCATAGTTATTAAACAACTGTTGCAAGAAGGTTTTTTGGAACCCTGTATGTCACCGCACAATACCCCTATACGGGCAGTTGAGAAAGCTGAAGGGAAATATAGATTTGTACAAGATCTGAGGGAGGTCAACAAAAGGACCATTGCTAAACATCCAGTTGTGCCCAACCCGTATAGTCTCCTAAGCCGAATTCCAAGAGAACATGCTTGGTTCACTGTTATAGATTTGAAGGATGCTTTCTGGGCATGTCCTCTGGCAATGGAATGTAGAGATTGATTTGCATTTGAATGGGAGGACCCAAGTACAAAAAGGAGACAACAGCTAAGATGGACCCGATTACCCATTATCGCAAGGGTTCACTGAATCCCCCAACCTCTTTGGACAAGCCCTGGAGGTCTTGTTAGAAGTTTGTTCCTGAAGACGAAGTGCAGATCCTGCAGTATGTTGATGACCTGATGGTGTCAGGGAAAAGATCAAGTCAGAACAACTAGCATAAAGCTTTTGAATTTTCTAGGGGAGAAAGGACTAAAGGTTTCCCAAGAGAAGCTACAGTTCGTACAATCAGAAGTAACATACCTTGGGCACATAATAGGACAGGAATATAAGAAGTTAAACCCTGACAGAATTTCATGTATTTTATCTCTCCCAGCTCCAAAACCAAAAAGGGATGTGAGAAAACTCCTGGGCCTGTTTGGATATTGCAAGTTATGGTTAGATCAATACACGCAAAGTGTAAAATTTTTATACAATAAGTTAGCAGCTCCAGATCCCATAATTTGGACAGCAGAGGATGATCAACAACTGGAGAGCTTAAAAGACAAGTTTTCTTCTGCCCCAGTCCTAAGCTTACCAGGCCTCAGGAAGGGCTTTGATCTGTTTGTGCATGCTGAAGGGGGTATAGCTTATGGTGTACTAACTCAAGAGTGGGGAGGCTGCAGGAAATCCGTGGCTTACATCTCCAAATTGTTAGATCCAGTGGCTAGAGGCTGGCCAGTTTGGATACAAGCAGTAGCAGCTACTGCTATGCTGATAGAGGAGACCCAAAAATTGACCTTAAAAGGAAAAATTAAAGTACATACTCCTCATGATCATAAAACAGTGCTGAACCAGAGGACTCAGCAGTGGCTAACTGATGCAAGAATATTAAAATATGAAATAATACTAATGAACACAGATGACTTAGAATTTATCACATCAAATGACCTCAATCCAGCACAATTCCTAACGGGACAGCCTATAGAAAATTTAGAACATGATTGCCTTGAATTGGTTAACCTCCAAACAAAAGTAAGAGAAGATTTAGAAGATCAGCCTCTAGCAACTGGAAGAATCTTATTCATAGATGGCTCTTCGAGGGTAGTAGATGGAAAAAGGGCTTCAGGTTATGCCATTATAGATGGAGAAACTTTACAAATTGATGAAAAAGGGAAACTACCCCCAAACTGGTCAGCTCAAAGTTATGAAACATATGCCCTGAAAAGAGGATTAGACTTACTGGAAGAAGACCAGGAAACTATTTACACAGATTCCCAATATACATTTGGGACAGTTCACACATTTGGGAAAATATGGGAGGAGCGTGGATATCTAAGCTCAAAATGAAAAAGCTTAGCCCATGAGAACCTGGTCAGGTCTGTATTAGAATCTCTACAGAAACCAACAGAAATAGCAGTGATCCATATAAAAGGGCACTAAAAAGGAGACAATCTTGAAGTTAGAGGAAACTGACTGGCTGATCAGATAGCAAAGGAAGCAGCTTTAGAACCAGGGGATCCAGTGAAAGATTTTAAAGCAGAAACTACACCTGAGGGGGGAGAAAGAAGAGAGGAACCCATATTTTAGTGAAAAAGAATTGAAGGTTATAAAAGATTTAAAGTTATACCAAGGGCAACAAGGGGAGTGGTTACCCTCAGATGGATGGGTGTTTTTAAACAAAGCACTTGCTCGGACAGTGCTAACAGAACTACATAAATTGACCCACTGGGGAGTCCAAGGATTATGTGATCATTTTTTTAAGAAATAATCTGTGCATAGGCATATATGGCCTGGCAAAAGCAATTACAAAAGAATGTTTAGTTTGTCAAAAAGTAAACCAGAAGGTTATGAGAAAGGTGGCACCTGGAGGGAGGGAATTAGCTCTAAGACCTTTCCAGAGCATACAGATAGATTTCACTGAGATGCCCCCAGTGCAGGGATACAAATATTTACTGGTTATAGTGGATCATCTCACCCATTGGGTGGAAGCCTTCCCAACTAAAAGGGAAACAGCCCAGGTCGTGGCAATCTTGGAGAATATTATCCCCAGATACGGAATGGTGAACACCATAGACTCAGACCGAGGTCCACATTTTGTGGCCTGAACATTGCAAAATATAATTGGAGCTTTAGGAATGAAATGGAGATTACATACTCCGTGACACCCCTAGAGTTCTGGGAGGGTGAAGTGGATGAACAAAACTCTCAAAAATGTATTGACTAAATTGATCGAAGAAACAAAAATGAATTGGCTAAAGTGTTTTCCCCTAGCACTTTTGCACATCAGAACAAGATCCCGGACTGATATAGGGATTTCACCCTATGAAATGATGTTTTGACTGCCATTCTTGTTAACATCCTATAGCACAGGACACTATTTGGAAGGAGAAGAAGCTACCAGAAAATATTTAGAAGTCATTGGAAGAACCCTGGAAGGACTTAAAAAAAGAGAATACCTCCCCCAAACTTCCCCTCTGGACACGAAAGTACATAACATTAACCCAGGAGATTAGGTTTTGATAAAATCCTGGAATAATGGACCATTAATGCCTAAATTTGAAGGCCCCTTTCAGGTACTCCTCATCGCTAATTCGGCTGTGCGGACCAGAGAAAAGACCCACCCACATCACAAGAATAAAAGGGCCAGTCTCACCCCCGGTCACTGGACAGTACTCAACATCAATTTCTCCCTCTGGCATGGGACCAGATTCCACACCACTCTCACCCCTTAACTCAGGACAGGATTCAACCACATCACGAGTTAATTCACCTGAGTATACCATTATAAAAGGACCGAAAGACTTAAAGTTGACTCTCAAAAGGAAGAGCCAAAAAGACTGATGAACTGAATAAGAAAAGAGTTTGGTATCAGAATCATACCATATCTTAAAGTGTTTTAAGACAGTTCTGTTGTTTAAAAGAGGTTTGTAAAAAGGTTAAAGACTGTTAATAAGTAATTCTGGTTAAGTTCCCCCAATTTAGTACCAAGGACTCCCGGTTAATCTTCTACAGAGTACTCCCCTAGGAGAAACTAAATTAAGAAAGATGGACCAAGAGAGGTTTAACCAGAGAAGTGGATAGAAGGGACTCTAAAGAGCTTGGAGGCTTCTTCTTAGTAAAGTCCCCAAGATGCAAGGCCGGGTGGGCAGGTCGTGCAAGATGACCCATACTGTACTCTTGGGAAGGGTAGTAATGATGGCTCTAATTGCTGGTGGTGCTCTGGGGAGCCCAGGAGAGCCGTGCAGTAAGTGCTACTAACTCCTCTATGTGGAAGAAGAAGTAAGTTCCTTGTTGAGAGTCCACACCAATTCTAACCCTAATTGTGTTAACCTCTCCCAATTGGTCCTTTGTCAAGAGGATGAGAAAATGTATTGGATGGTCTGGAATACCGCCACTTTTAGGCAGCGACTCCTAGGAGACTGCCCTGTAGGAGAAGCCTGGTTGTGCTTTGAACGTGATGCTACTGAAGCAAGCCTGGTAGATCTGGTCAAAGAGAAAGAGATAGTAAAAGCAATAGGAGAACAAGACCATTTAGAGATACCCCGATGTAAGAATCTATTCATAGATTCAGTAAAAAAATCAGCCACGAATTGAATCTAATTGTTGGGTTTTTAGAAGTACCCAGATCACCGAAATTTGGCCATAGGAAGAGATTAGTCTAGGGCTACTGGAAATCTTAAATTGGATACAGAATAACCCAGAATTTCGTGTTACAGAGGTGAAGGGAAAAGAACAATGGGATCTGAAAGCAAGAATAATAAGAGAAAAAGGTATTTTAAGAAAAGGGAAGGGGTACAGTATGCCAGTAAGAAGAACGGTTTGTAAAAGGTATTTAGCAGTAAAAAACTCTGCTACCCGGTGGATCCCAAGAGATCCAAATAAATTTTGGTCTGTTGAAAAAAAAGAAGGAAACAAGTGCTTGGACCATGAAGTATATGAACTATCAAGTTTAGGAGTTCCTATGTACGATGATTTAAGAAAAACCAAACGGAGGAGGCGAAGTGCAATAGAAATTGGGGGAATCCAAAATTGTAAGAGCCAGGTTTGGACCCCAAGAAAAATTATCAAGACTTATGGCCCAATCACCTGGGCTCAAGATATATCCTGGGGTTATCAGACCCCGATATCTATGTTAAACAGAATCATCAGGCTTCAGGCAGTGTTAGAGAGGAAGAGAGCAATCATTAGAAACCTCTCGAACGAAATAAAAAAACTAGCATATGTAAGTAACCAAAAACAGACTTCTACACTTGATTCCAGTTGGTGGGATAACCTATGGACTTTCAAAGGAGATTGGTGGAAAAAAGTAGCTTTATTCACTGTGTACACTTGCTGGTTTGCTCTGCTTACTTCCCTGCTTAATTAAAATGGTAACATCTGCTGTACAGACCAACCTAGAGATCTCTGAAGAAATTAACCTGAAGAAACCAGAAAAGGTAATAAAGCAACCATGATTACCAGAGTGCTCAAGAAATTTATAATCAATACAAAAAAATTAAGGAAATTCTATGCTCATGAGTCAGAAATTGCTAGTTGATGTGAGCTTAAGTTTAAGCCCGATCAAAGAAAAAGAGGGGGGACTGTTATGAGTAGACAAGTTGTCCATTTTTTTAAAGGTTGCAGAGTTCACAAGTTAAACCAATTGCTGCCAAGTTGGAGTTCTAACTATTTGTTGTTAATAATTTTATGTTGTAATCCCCTGTTAATAGTTTTTCTTTAATTACCTGTTCTTGATGGTTAGAAATCCCCTTTTGTCGAGTATCCTCCTGCTGCTTTCTGGAAGGTGGCACCCGGGACTGTGAGGAGGAGGGGACATCGGGGTTGACATGCAAATGAAGAAACCCCTCACCAAATTTAGCAGGAAAAACCCCTAAAACAACAAACCACCATGGAATTAAGAGATCAAAGTGATGCCTAGACGTGAGGAACAGAATCCAGTGCCCACTAAGACCCTTTTTACCTCTCACCCTAACCTAAAAAGATGTCGGCTAGAAAGAAGATCTCGAATGTCAAACTGAAAAACCAGGAATCTCCTGGTGCTCTCGTGAGGATGGAAGTCCCAGCTCTGCCTGCATACCAGTGGACACAGCTGCACTCTTCCTCCTCCTCCGTGCCATTCCTGGGAGCAGCAGTGGCGTGAGCGTGACCCATCGGTTCTCCCCACCTGAGCTGATTTTTAATAAAGGCATTAAAAAGGAGAAATATCTCCTGCCCTATTTATTTTAATCTGACCCAGGGAAGCTGTGCCACTCCACCTGGAACATCAGGGACATCGCTGCTGAAGAAGGCCCAGAGCCAGTGCTGCAGCATCCTTGACGGGAACGGTCCTGTTTGGCCCTCGGGCCCCCATGCTTTAGGCCCTTTTCTTTTTATTATAAAAAATGCTGAAATCACTTTTAGTACTGCCAAGGGTTGGGCTCAGTTGTGCAAGAGTCTTATAGACCGTAGGGTTTGCTATGTTGGCACTGGTGGCGCGGTCGCTAGGGTTGAGCTGGCTTGGTTGTACCGGGTTCTTGGAAACCGCGGAAGTTGCTAGCCCAGCAACAGTGCTAGACGAGGCTGCCCACGGCAACTCGGGGGTGCCGGGAGCAGTGACGCCCAGCAGGGCTGGCCCAGGAGCGCTGGGCTGTGGACAGTTCTCTGCACTGTCTGCCGGCATGGAGCTGCGTAAGTGCAAGACACCACGTGGGCAGTTCAGTGGTTGCTTGTGCTGGTGTGCTGGGAAGCGGGGGCCAAGGCACTGAGGCGGGGAGGCTTCCTTGCTTTCCCGTTGGCATAAAGCCACGCAAGTGCGAGACCACGTGAGCGGCTCAGCGGCTGCTTGTGCCGATGTGCCAAGAGTGCTGGGGCACCAAGCCGAGGCAGGAAAAGAGTGGCAGAACTGATCCAGTGGTACAAGGGTCCCCAAACCATAAGCAGGTTATTTGCTTTGGTTTTCCAATAAGAGGGCAAAGCTCGCCTTTCCTTTCCTTTCCTTTCCTTTCCTTTCCTTTCCTTTCCTTTCCTTTCCTTTCCTTTCCTTTCCTTTCCTTTCCTTTCCTTTCCTTTCCTTTCCTTTCCTTTCCTTTCCTTTCCTTTCCTTTCCTTTCCTTTCCTTTCCTTTCCTTTCCTTTCCTTTCCTTTCCTTTCCTTTCCTTTCCTTTCCTTTCCTTTCCCCTTCCTCCCTCCAGCTAATCAGGAAGGCGAGATCTGTGAAGAGAGGCTGTGGGGAGGCAGGGTCTGTCTACAGAGCCTGTGGGATTGACTTATTAAGATAGGACTGGGAGCAAGTAAGAAGTCCCCAAAGAGAGGAGGAAATACAGAGACGTCAACAAACATACCCCCCTCCCTGATAACCCACTGAGAAGAAAACAAACCTGGTAGAGATGTGACCCCAACACAAAACTATTCAATACTATGTAATAGAATGCACTAAGAAAGAGATTGAATATATGTACTAGCCATAGTGTGAGTCAAAAGAAAAGTAGATGTATCAACTTTTAACTAAAGGCAGCCAGGTGGTGCAGGTTAGCACTGCTTCAAAAATCTTTTTTGCTTAGAAGTATCTGTCTACCTAAGAATTTAATTTAGAAATAAACACATGTGGTGAGACCAGGGTGCTAACTCAGAAACTTTACTAAGATCCCAAAGAAAAAGATCCCTAAAAAAGACTGCAGTTATTTTTATAACAAAGTCTCTAGCAGAAGTTTATTGACTCCAGGTGAGCCATGTAATAGTTTGGCAATATCAGAAACAGCACGTGCCCTCTTGGCCAGGAGTTCCCAGCTCCTCTTGTGGCACTGGAAGTGGCTCCTGTCAGCTTGTTTACCCAGCAGAAAACCAAGGTGACCACGAGATGTGATGTTATCTACCTTAAAAGTGAACTTGCCTTCATTTTTCCAATTTAAACTCCTGCTAACCAGGTGTAGCTGCCTCCCTGCCTGTGGCTGCACTCTAATAGCTGAGTCTCACGAGCTTTGTTACACTGCAGGGATTCAAATGCTCATGTAATCTCTGGCACTGCTGTAGAAAACTAAATATATACCTCGTAAAAGGGTACCTTGAGTCAGCACTGACAGCTGTACATCAGGAAGTGATTTTCTGTTTGACTGAACCAAAACAGTTGTTTTCCACTCAAATTTCCATACATAACACAGATACCTTTCCCTCTTTCAGTCCAAGATGAAATCTTAATTAAAAACTTTGTTTCAAAGTCACTGTCACCCCTGCAGAGAGGCCTGGAGTTTTCCTTACCATATCCCCAGGGGACTGAGAGCTACCCTCCACAGTAATAGAGGCCACAAATACTCCCCGTCAGTTAAGAAGTAAAAGGTGTCCCTTGACAAAACACAAGCTTCTAAGGCAGTGGGGTAAGACTGTTGTTAGTTCCTACCCTAATATCCCATGATAATATAAGGGGTGAGAAATGGCATGTGTGCTATGCACTAGCAGTGATAAATCCTTCTAATCCTCTCCTTCATGCTGGTCAGGCTCCTGGGGAAGATAGGACACCAAAAAGTGCTCAGTTTTGCCCATATAAAATGAGAGGCAGGAAACAAGAATACAGTGTAGTCTCTCTTTGACCTTTCCTTTAAGACAGGCATGTCTGTTCCCACCCCAAAGGCAGGGAGGTTGCTCTTTAAACTGTGCCACAATGTCCCCATCCCCACCATGTGATGATCCCATGAAGAGAGACCCATGGGGGCATCAGGGCCAGGAGAGCTCTGGGAGAGTGCTGTGCACATGTGTACCAGTGTGCACGGCTCTGTGTACACGTTTTCTAGTGTGCCCAGATGTGAGTGCATACATCCCGCTTTGCACAGTATACATGTGTGCTGGTGTGCAGAGCACCATTCACATAGATGTGCTGATGTGTACACGTGATGTATACACTGCTGTTTACATGTGTGTTAAATTGCACACTCGAGTGTGAGTGGGTCTGTGCACAAGTCTGTGCTTGTGAGTGTGCACAAGTTCTGCAAGTGTGAGCATAGCTCTGTGTAGAACATGTGTGTGTTAATGTATATAACACTGCACACACTGGTGTGCATAAACCATGTGCAAGCAGGTCTCATGCTTGTGGACACGTGCATTAGTAGAGACTGTACATAGGTGAGTGTCTGTGTAGCTCATGTGCTGATGTAGCAGGTTAGGTGTACAGAAGCGTGTGCTGCTAGCAAAGTACCATTGTGCACAGGAGCTCTGTGCAAGTGAGCAGGTGTGTATGCGCACTACCTCTGCATATGTCCCTGTGTGCACATGAAGGCTGGGCGCGCCCAGGGACATGGCTCTGGATACACGGCTCTGTACATCCGGCTACTGTTCCACCTAGAAAAACAGATGTATGTATATATATATACGTGTGTTTATGTGTGTGTCACTACCTAGCTCTGCTAGCTGGAGTGGTGCCTGGCTCTCTGTATACACTCTGTTCTTGTAGGGAGAAGAATTTACCTCTATATATGTTTGCCAAAAGATTTATGTAAAGTTGTGTACAGTGATTTCCATCAAATTTAACAGTTTTTAGGTTTCCATTAAATCCCTATAAACAAGAGTATCTGCAGTTACTGTGATCCACTGCTGTTCTAACCCACGTTTCCTGGAAACTGCTGCCATCAAAATGGGATGCTAGGCCAAGTGCTAAACCTCTCTGTGATTGTAATGCTTCCTAGGCCACAGAGTTTCCTTGTGTCAGCAGTGGTGGGTAACTACTTTAAGACTCAATTATCCTTTTAAATAATGAAACATATGAGGCAGTGTGTTTCGGTTTGAAAAGACAGGTGTCTGCTAAGGACGGCCAGAGCCTCCCTTGAAACAGAAAATGTAAACCCCCTCCCTCCAAATGATTATAATTTTGAAATTAAGGGGCTCTCAGGCAAAGATATGAGAGTAGGAATAACAATTCTTTATTAGGGAAAAAATTAAAGAAAAAAATAAAAATAAAAATGCAGTAATACAAAACAACACTGACAGAGTCAGAATACGACCTGACACCCTGTTGGTCAGGGTGTTGGTAACAGTCTGATTAAATGGTGGCTGCAGTCCTCCTGGAGTGACAAATGTGGTTCCATTGAAGTAGTGATCCTGTAGAAGGGTGTAGTTTTCCTCGAAAGGGCCAGTGGTGGTGTAGATGGGCCTGGTCTTCCTCTGGGAATTTAGTGGAAAAGAAAGCTGCTCCTCTGGGAATCTAGTGGGAAAATGCTGCCTGTGGTGTTCCAAATCACAGATTATATCCAGGTAAGAATGTTTGGCTCCTCCTCCTGGGCAGAGCATCTCACAATGGGATGATGTAATTTTATCAGTCATGCAATGAGATTCAATGGCCCATTAACAGAAAATATTTCCCAGAGGGAGGATTGGTATGTGGAAGAGATAAAGAAAATGGCCCCACCAGGTTTTAACAGGTGGCCCAATTAACAGAATATAACTGCCCCACCTTTAACAAATGGCAATAGAATACATACCCCCAGCCACATCTTGCATTTCCAACCTAAGACACAGTGCTATGTGCATTGTCTTCAGTTTAACCCCTCACTGGGGAAGTCTCTTTCAAGTGCTGATAACCACTGAATTGGCTGTGTGAGCAGCAGAGCAGGAGTGGACTCATGTCAACAGAATAAAAGGCCCGGTGAAAGAACCCAAAGAATAGACTATAACATCCAAACTGGGTGAGAAATAACCAAAGCAGCTCTGTCATGGTTTGACACTGGCACAACACCAGTGCGTCCGTGAGAATATCCTCTCCCTGGTGTCTGCTGTGAGCTGTGACCAGAAATAAGCAAAGGAGGCTCCTACTTAGGGGAAAGAAAAACTTTATTAACTAAACTACAAAAAACTAAACTACAAAGAAAGAAAAAAAAACACAGAAGGAAAATGAAAACTGCACAGAGACATCTCCTCCTCCTCCCCACCAAATTCCCAATACATTTACATTTCCCAAATCACCAACTCTTGGTCCGGCATCACCCTTTAGATAATCAAATCCTCAGTTCATGAAGAGTAGAAGGAGTCCTTCCTTGTGCCATGGGCTTCTTGTCACATTTAGCACCGTCCGGAGATCCTTTTGCCATTGTGACATCTTTCTTCCATGCCCAGTGCTCTCACCACTGTAACATGGAGACCAGGGCCGCTTCTAGGGTTGTCTTTTTAAGGCTGCATCGTCCCACTCCAAAAAGGCACAGTCTCTCTTTTGGGACCTCTGTTCCCCCCATTTCTTTTTCACCCCCTGGGGCCGAGGGGTACCCACACTGAACCCTCCTGGTTCTGAGGCCTTGCCTCCCCCTGGAATGCAGTCTCTGTATCACAAGGAAACAGTCTATGGCTATACAAAAAAGAGTCCAGCAAAAAATGCCACTCCATCTTCTCCATTCCTCCAACATCTCTCTCTCACTTGCCCAGACCCTCATCACTGGCCCATTTCCTTCTTGATCCTCTACTCTTATCTCTCTTCTAGGAAGGGTTAATGTTCTGTAAAGTTTTCATTGTCCACAAAGGGTTAAAAGCTCTCACAAGCGACTGGACTTCTCGCTGCAGCAGCACATGATATCACATTCCAAGATAACAGTCCAGGCACTGCTCTCTCTCTCTCTCTCCGGAGGAGGAGGGGGGAGGGGGGGGCTGTCCGATGGCTCCTGGGGTCTCTCTCTCTCTCTCTCTCTTCCACCCTTCCACCCTCGGGGGGGCCAGGTCTACCTGTCCCAGGGCCGCATGGCTTTCCCCTCCCCCTGCCCAGCTAGCAGCTAGGCCATGGGAGAGATCCAACTCTTCCCACCAGAAATTCAAAGAGGGCTCCGAGGGGGAGAGCTCTGCTTTTAACCCCGTGTTCTCAGACGCAGATCCAATGCCCCAGTGGCCAAACCTGGTGCCAATATTAAAATCTGAACACCTATTGGTGACCACAGCATATCCCAGATATCCCATTTCCGGTCAAACTACCACAAGCTCAAAGATGTCCAAAAAAGAGTTGAGCTTCCACCAGCACAGCTTGACGATTGTTGTAACTAACATTTTAGGCGGGAAGTTTGAACAGTATCGTTTATTGATATAATTGTCCTATTTTAATAAATGAGAATTACAAGCATCTGTTGAAGGGAAGTACACAGGAAACTGTAAGAGATATTGGGGTGGCTTCCTTAAGAACCAACAAGTGGAGTAAAACAAGAAATAATGGGCAAAACCAGGTGTGCCCCTAGCCCTGCTGTGGGCAGCAATCCCGTAGGCATGGTAAGGTGGGGGCAAGAAAGCTATACCAGGCCTCTATCATTCCTCAGTTGTTTTTTAATACAACAAAGACTAGAGGGCAAGACCAAGTTAGCCTCTGTACTTGCCACTAAGATATGCCTGCTATGGGTAGCAACCCCATATGTATGGTAGATGGGGGTAAAAAAGCCATACCAGACCTCTGTGATCTCATTTTGTCCATTCCAAATAAATGTGTCTAAGGAAAACCTGAGATTTTTTTCCTTCTGTTCCCACTGTCCTTGCCCACATCAACAGATGAAAAATTTTTTTGGAGAAATAATAGCAGATTATCAAAATCTAAAGTGAGAGTTAATTGTTTGAACCAAATGACTAATAGAAAAGGAAAAGTGTGATTTGTTATAGATGAATAATGTGATGGTTAGCTCTCACAATTTAGAGATGGTTATTATGTGTATGTTAAGAGAAGTTTTGTAAATGTATAGTTATATTATTATAATATGTCCTCCCATAGTCTTCTTTCCCCTCCTCCTTGTTATAGTCTTGGTAGTCAGAGCATTTGAGGAGGGCTGGCTTGTTACTAGGAGGAGCAACATGATAACACCTGACCTCCAATCCAGATGTAAGAAAGTAATCTGCACCAATGGATGGCAGAGAAAAAGTTAAATGACAAAACTTTGGGACGGGCTAAGGGTATAGAAGGCAGAGCATCAATTTTGAAAATGAGCATATGGTTGGTAGTCATGGAAACTCCCAGTGCTGTAATTTTT
Organism: Geothlypis trichas; assembly: GCA_009764595.1. Lineage (NCBI taxonomy): Eukaryota > Metazoa > Chordata > Aves > Passeriformes > Parulidae > Geothlypis > Geothlypis trichas. Next base: position 7,135,711 of record CM019934.1, read on the forward strand.
CCTTATTCAGTCCTTCGTTGTATTTTTTGTTAAGGTTTAATAAACCTTTTGAATTTTAAAAGGGAACATCATGTCTCAGAGTCTTTGGGTGCAGGGCTGTGCCAAAAGAATTCTAGTGATAAATGTTTGCGAAGCGAAGGAATGGTTCCATTATTTGCTCTAAGGGTAACTGAGGATCTGTTGACTGCAGAGTTGTGAAGCCACAGCTTTGATGATAACTCATGGCAGGATTGTTAAAGTCCGTCACCAAGTTCTAGGTGGATGACTGGCACTAGATTGTTACAGCATGAAACCTGTTTAATGGAACAGGAGGGTTTAGAATTGAGAACCCAGCCTCCTGTTTAACTGATCCTGAGAAAGGAGCCTTAAAAGAGGCTCGTGACTGTATCCGGGTAACAGATCTCCAGACCTGAGCCAGGCAAGGTTTACAGGACCTCTCTGCCAAATGGGAGAAGGTGTTTATTAATGGATCTTCAAGGATAGTAGGAGGAAAACGAGTTATCTGATATAGTAAAGGGACGGGAATTGCAAGAAGGGGAGAAGCGATCATGCACATAGTCAAATAAACCACAGAACTGTATGCCTTAATAAAAGCCTGCAAAGTGTATCACAAAAAGGTAGTGAATAATTACAGATTCCAAGTATGCATGTGTGGTGGTACATGCGTTTCCAAAGCTGGGAGGAGACAGGTTTGCTCATGAGAGCTCAGTTACTCACCTGTTAGAGATGGTGATTTTACCAAAAGAGGTAGAAATAAGAGTTGTTAAGGGACATCAGGCAAGGTACTCAGAAGAAGCAATAGGTAATAAACTGGCCAATGGAAATGTTCAGAAAGCAGCACTTCTGCCAGAGGTCTCTAGGATCCACCCTTTGCTCCCTGTGACTCATCTATTGCTAGGGGGAGGGGGAAGTAGTGGTGGTGGTGTTGTCTTTTCAATCAGAGGAGTTGGACATAACTGAAGGTGGTGGGGCAGACTGATTCAGGGGAGAACTGATTTACAAAGGACACTAAACAGTGGATGCCAGGAGCATTGATCCTGCAAATATTGGGACCTCTCCATGATGGAGTCCTTGGGACTCTCAAGGATTGGAAGAGACATTATTCGAGATGTACTGCCTTGTGTCTCTTTGTTTTAGCAAAACAAGCTATTGAGGGATGCCTGGCTAAAGTTAATAGCCAAGACTACAAAGGAGATTGCAAGGCAGGGAAATGACCTTGAGCTATCCATCCTTTCCAGAGATGTCATCCTTTCCAGAGATATCGGGTGTATTTTGCTGAGATGCCCTGGGCAAGAAGGATTAGATGCCTTCTGGTAGTGGTATGCCAGCTGACAGGGTGACCAGAGTAGTTTCTAGTCACTTCAACAACTATTTGATCAGTTAGCAAATGATTTCTGAATATGGGATTGTGAACTTAGACAGGGAACTCATTTTATAGGGGGATCCTTCAAGGGATTATGGCTGCTTTGAGAATCCAGTGGGATCTCCATACCTCCTGGCATCCTGAGAATTAAAGTCAAGCAGAAAGGATAAATAGTGGAATAAAGAAAAACCCTTTGAAGCTGGTGACAGAAACTAAGATGCCATGACTACAGCTTTTGCTATTAGCTTTGGCAAGAATAAGAACCAAACCTGAGGGAATATTCAGTTATACCCCTTTGAATTGTTTGGGATTCTTACCCTGTTAATTTTCAGTGTGGAGGGGTGTGGGAAAGACATTTCTATGCTGTTCTTGTGAGTCAGCAAAGGCTTCTTGAAAATAAGGAAAACCTCATATCTCTCTCAAGGAATTTACCAAGGCTATCACCATGACAACGCAAAGAAAGAAAAAAAGTGTAAGCAACAGATATGGAGTTTGGTTGGCTTACACAGTGGTGTGGCTCCTTTCACCTATTGAAAGCTTTGTTTCTTCTTTATGACCAATGGGCAGTGTATGTGTTCATTAAGTAAATGTAAACATCTTGTAAAACTGTAAAAGCAACATGCTGCTTTAATAAATCAGTCTAAACAACCTTCTGACAGAGATCTGGTGCTTTGCACCGTGTGGGGCTCTATAGTGACATCTGGCGACCGTCTGCCGTTATTACAACTGGGCTGTAAAAATGAGAAAAAACAAAAGAGAAGTGTCATGGTTTGACACTAGCACAATGCCAGTGCCCCCATGAAAATTCCCTCTCCCTGGCATCTGCTGTGAGGTGGTACCCGGAAATAAGCAAAGCAGGCTCCTGCTTAGGGAAAAAAGGAAAGAAAAAAAACTTTATTAACTAAACTACAAAAAAAAACTAAACCACGAAGGAAAGAAAATAAACACGAGGAAAATGAAAACTACACAGAAACACTTTCCCCTCCTCCTCTCCACCAAATTCCAAATACAATACATTTCCCAAATTATCAAACACTCGGTCTGGCACCACCCTTTAGATAATCAAATCTTCAGCTCATCAAGAAGTAGACGGAGTCCTTTCTTGTACCATGAACTTCTTTTCACAATCAGCAACCTCCCGGAAAGTCTTTTGCTACTATCATGTGATTTCTTCCTTCCATGCAGAGGTGCTTTCACCACCTTGCATGGCATGGAGCAGAGGCTGCTTTCAGGGTAGACCTTTGGACCTTTTAAGGATGCCTCGTCTCATTCCAAGCAGAGCACAGTCTCATCTCTGGGACCTCTGTCCCCCCCATTTCTTCTACACCCCCTGGGGCCGAGGGGTCTCAACACCGAACTCCCTTGGCTCTGAGTCCTTGCTTCCCCCTGCAATGCAGACTCTGTATCACCAGGAAACAGTCCATGGATTTTTACAACGAGAAAGAGTCCAGTAAAAAAAAAATACCACTCCATCTTTTCTCCATTCCTTCAACATCTCTCTCTCTTTGCCAGACCTACTCACTGGCCCATTTCTACCTTCAATCTCCACTCTTATTATTCTCTAGGAAGGGTAATGTTCTGTAAAGTTTTCATTATCCACAAAAGGGTTAAAAACTCTCCCGAGCAGCTGGGCTGCCCGTTGCCTGCCCCCCCCCTTCTCCTCCCAGCCGTGCTGACTGCTGCCGGGACACGATATCAGGTTTCAAGGTAACTCAGTTAGGCACAGGCTGCACTCTCTCCGTCTCCAAAAGATGATGGGGGGGGGGCAGACTCCCCGGTGCTTCCCCGGTATTTCGCTCCTTCACCCTTCCATCCCTCCGGGTCAGGCCTACCTCAGCTGGGCCACGTGGCTTTCCCCTCCCCCAGCCCAGCAGCAGATGAGCCGGGGGAGAGCAGCAGCTCTGTCCCGCTGGAAATTCGAAAGAGACTGAGGGAAAAGATCCCTGCCTTTTTAACCCCTTGGTTTGTGGTCTCAGAGGCGGATCCAATGCCCCACTGGTCAAAACAGGCGCCCATCTTAAAATCTGAACACCCATTGGTGACTATTCTAAAAACAACATAGCCCAGATGTCCCATTTCCGGTCAAACCACGACAAGAAGAAAGTTGAAAGGTACCCTAATGAGTGAAGGCAGCAAGGAGGCTGTGGAGGTCTGGACCTAATTCAGACTTCTGATTCGAGGTGAGCAATTGGGAAAAATAATGGGAAATAATTTATCAAATGAGGAAAAGACTGTTTTGTCCATGTGGAAAGCCTTATTTAAAGGGAAAAATGTTTGAGCTTCTGATTATGCCCTTCATAGTTTACTGATATGGTGTAAATCACAGGACTTTGAAGCTGATGCCAACACTGCCTTCAGTGTCCAGGCATGGAAAAATGTTGGGAAGAGACTATGGGAAGTGATATCCAAGAGGGATAAGACGGTTGTTGATTTGGCTACTACCTGGAAATTGTTGTATGAGGCATTGAAGGAATGGAAAGCAGAACAAGATAGAGGGGAGGAATTGGAGGAAGAGGAATTTGAGCAATAAACTGAAGTAGAGGAACCGGAGGAAGATGGGGCTGAGTCTGTAGATGTATCTCTCCCTGAGGAGTCTGCTGCAGTTGCTGTGGGGACTCCCCCAGGGTTTGCTCTTGTGAGAATCAAATGGCAGGCTAAGACTGCTCCTTGGTATTCATCTCCAAAAGACTATATTAAACCTATGTCGCTATAGGACACGAAAGAACACAAGCACACCACCGCTCTCAAGGTGAAGGAAAAAAGGGAAGTTTATTTTTCTGACTCCAATATTTATAGTTTTACAAAAGTGACAGCGGATTGGAGGGCGACAGTAACACCTCTCCAATGACACTGGTTAAACCAACAGTCCATCAACTCTCTCCTCCTCCATCAAAGGAATGCAAAACAATAAGTTATTTACAGAAAGTGTGTGAGAAAGTTCCCTACAAGAATGTCAACATCAGAAGGCTTAGAAAATCTTAAAAAACCAGGGTGACAAACCTGTGTATACTTCGGCTGCTCAGCATTTAGTTGAACTGAGTACTGAATCAAAGTACCTTATGCCTGCACAGTAATTAGCAAAAATGAAGTTACAGAAGAAGCGAAGTGAAGAACAGGCTGGGTTATCAGCCCTTCTATCTTCCCCTGGACCGTTTGTCCCCTCCCTCCCCCCCCACCCTCCCGGGAGTCGGCTGCCCCTCCCCACCCTCCTGTGGGTTGGTTGCTCCCCCCTCACCCTCCCATGGGTCGGTTGCCCCCCCCCCCCTGCTCTCCTGTGGATCATCTGTTCCTTTCCCGCCCTGCATGGCTCGGTTGTTTCCCCCCCACGTTCCCTTGAGCCATCTGCTCCTCCTTGGCTCCCCTTTGAGTCGTCTGCCTCTGCTCCACCCCCCGTTGAACCGTCTGCCCCTCCTTTCCCTTCTGAACCAGCTAAACAAATGCAATCTTTAACATTGTGTCCTTCTTTGCCTAGCGAGAGTTCAGAAGATGAACTGCTGGTGATAAGTACATCTAAAATGATGCAGAGAGATCTGTTTCTGTTACACCTCCTAATAGATCCAGGCCTGCAGTTTCTTGGATGATACACAGGGGCCACGAGAGACTCCGCAGGGATTGACATACCGACAGCTGGCACGGTAGCTATTTTGACAAGAGATATATGTAAAGTGCCTCTTGATGCCTATGGTCCTATAGGCCAAAGTTTGAGTGCTTTTCTAATGGGAAGTTCTAGTAGCACTATTCAAGGTATTAATGTGCATTTAGGTCTTATTGATTCTGATTATGTAGAACAAATTCATGCTATGGTGTCTGTTAGTGAACCTCCTGTTGTTATGCAAAAAGGCACTTGTATTGCTCAACTCGTTCCTTTTATGAATTCTGTTCCAACTGTAGTGGACCGGAGTTGTGGCACTGGAGGTTTTGGATCTACAGGATCACCTCAGGTTTTTTGGACTCAAAAGGTGAGAGATGAGCATCTGGAAATACGTTTGGTCACTGCTAAGGGATATCATACAGAAACCACAACAATATCAGGTTTACTTGACACAGGAGCAGGTGTAACTATAATTTGATTACGGAATTGACGGGAGACCGGCACATCCAATGATGATCGACAAGTCTCAAATTTATTGATTAACAGGCACGCTTTTATAATCACAGTAAGAGGGCTCATACATATTGCAAAAGTAAAACTCATTATTGGTCCGCTATAAAAAGTCAGCCCCACCTCTCTTGCTACATGCTCAGGATGTTTGTGGTTTCTTTTTACCTCCTGTTATCGCATATTTTCTTGAACAGCTTCTTGCTCAAGGAGACTGTGTCCTTGCACAAGGTAGCTGTTGCTTTGCCAGCTGTATATTTTCATGTCTCTTTCCCACAAGCCATGTCTCAACAAAACTCTCCACAATTTGACAGTTTTTTTGGCCTCCAACATGGCCCTTCACTCAATCAACCTTTGGAGTTGTTGGGTTAGGTGGGTCAAGCGTTGGTGCTTTATCTGCTATTGCGATTACTGTAACACATCCGGAAGGCCAACAAGCTAACATTAGACTATATGTTACTAATGCTCAGCCTAATTTATGGGGACATGATTGCTTAACCAAATGGGGTGTTAAAATTATCACGGATTTTTAGTGGGGGCCACTGGGATGCAGGGCCTTAAACGTCCAGTTGTATCCTTGGCATGACTGACAGATAAGCCTGTTTGGATTGATCAGTGGCCCCTGTCTCCTGAAAAGCTTTATGCCCTGTGAGGCTTAGTAGCAGAACAATTGCAAGTTGGACATATTGAAAACTCATTTAGCCCATGGAATACTCCTGTGTTTGTAATAAAAAAGAAATCAGGTATATGGAGACTTTTGCACCATTTGTGGTGGATAAACTCTGTGATGGCCGCAATGGGTGCTTTACAATCAGGTCTTCCAACACCGACAATGATTTCACAAGGATGGGAAATAATTATCACTGATTTGAAAGACTGCTTTTTTACAATTCCATTGTCTGATCAGGATAAGGAAAAATTTGCCTTTACTGTGCCTTCTTTAAATCATGATGAACCAGGCCAAAGATATCAGTGCCTCAAGGCATGAGAAAGTCTCCAAGTATTTGTCAATGGTTTGTGGCACAGGTCTTATCTAAGGTCCGAGAGCAATTTAGCAACTGTTATTGCTATCATTATATGGATGATATCTTTTTGGCATCTGAAAATAAACAATTATCAGCTCTTGAAAAATGTGCCGTGACAGATTTAGAAACCTTTGCTTTGGTTATCGCCCCGGAGAAAGTTCAGAGACAGATGCCTTGGAAATATTTGGGGTTGATAAATCACCAACAGGCAAACTATTTCTCAACCTGTAAAATTGGACATTGAAGTTGAAACTGTTGCTGATGTACAGAAATTGGTTGGGGCAATGGGTTGGCTTAGGTCATACTTGGGGATAACTAATCATCAACTGCAATCTTTGTTTGACTTATTGTCAGGGATTACTTCCTCTATCGATGAGAGATGTTTGCTGCAACAAAAAAGGTTGTAGAAGTTGAATTTGCCTTGATATCTAAATTTGTTACCAGGATAGATGTTTCTGTTGATGTACAATTATTTATTTTCAGAGATTATGAAATACCATGTGTTTGGAGAGTTTTTTGTTGAGACATAGCTGGTGGGAAAGGAGACGTGAGAAAACACATCTGAGAAAGCAACAGCTGCCTAATTCAAGGACACAGTTTCCTTGAGCAAGAAGCTGTTCAAGAAAATATGTGATATCAGGAGGTAAAAAGAAGCCACAAACATCCTGAGAGAGGTGGGATTGACTTTTTATAGTGGGCCAATAATGAGCTTTACTTTTGCAATATGTATGAGCCTAATTATTATGATTATAAAAGTGTGCCTGTTAATCAATAAATCTGAGACTTGTCGATCATCAGCGGATGAGCATGTCTCCCGTTGAACCCGTCAAATGGTAACCCCGACACCACGGATGAGCGACATACAAGAGTCAGGTCCCAAGCAACCGGGACGGCAATAAGTGTGAACGTAAAGTGCTAATAATGCCGCGCCGTGCCTTAGGTGACCGTACAGACGAGCCTGGCCGATACGTGCTGCCGAGACCTTGAGGGGGCTGCAACAGCGCTGACGAATTAGGTATGGAAAGGCAAGCAGCATATGATTTATTTACCGCTTTCTTGCAAAAGCGGCAGGTTAAGGGGATAGATTTGAAAAAGGAGTTACCGGGGCTCCTGTCATATGGGTATGCTAAGGGAATATTCGTAAATCCTCATACTGTACATGAGCTGACAGAGTGGTGTAAGTTTGGGGATGTGCTCTGGGAGGCTAAATTAGAGGATGATAAGACAGCTGAAAAGATAGGAAAACTTTGGAGGGTGATTCATAATGAGCTTCTGCAGTATCAGGCAGAAAAGAAAGCAGCTGTGCAGGCATCCGCTGCTCATACAAAAAATAGAACCTATGAGGGAGATTTATCCCAAGACACCCCATTGCCCCCTGTGTTTAATAGGGTGTCTTTGCCTCCTCCTCCACCACCGCCTTCTAATTCTGGTACCGAGGCTGCGAGCAAGCTGTCTGCACCCCCCGGAGAGAATGATTCATGGCCAAAACCAGCCCCAGGTGCCCTCCCTCTGGGCAGTGAGCTGATCCCCGGGGGCGGAAAGCGACCTAGCGGAGACCATTGCCAGGGGATGGAGGGAGGCTTGGGCTGCGCTGGCAAAGAATGGCTTGGAGAAGGGGGATGATGGTGAAATTAGTGTGGCTACACAACTAGCATGCCTGGTGACTTTTCAGGCTCAGGCGGGGAGGGGGGTCTGCAAGCAATAATAACTGCTCTTGACTGGAAGTTGTTATCGCAGCTGCGATCGACAGTTAGTCAGTTTGGAGTGACAGCAGATGAGCTGATGGGGCTGGGAGCGCTTCTCCACTCCAAAGCTCAGGCCCTGGTAGGACCGGATAAGTGCCGAGAGGCGATGAGATTGGTTAGACGGGCTATAGACAGAGTAAAAGAACCTGGAGGAGTGCCCATGTACATGGGAATAAATCAGGGCCAGGAAGAATCGTTTGGTTTGTTTATAGATAAGGCTACTGCCGAGATAGAAAAAGCAGGGGTAGCTGAGTATATGAAAGGGGCTATGCTAAAGCAATGTGCTCTTCAGAATTGCAATCAGGCTACGAGGAATATGCTTAACATGTTAGGTGCGAATTGGACCATAAAAGAGGCACTAGAAAGGATGGCTCACATGCTGGTAGGATCACAAGCATTCTTGGTAGACGCTATCAAACAGCTGGGGTTAGGATTACAGGAACAGGCAAAGGCTTTCCAGGATCAGGTGTTAGCTGCCCTTGCACCCTTTCAACGTCCAACACAGTTAACCCGGCTCCACCAGGCAACCGTACGTGATGCTACCGATGTCCCTGCCTCCAACCTGCCACCACAGGAAGCCTCGGGCTGGACCTAGCAGCCGCTGTAGAAGTCGCGCTGATGACCCCGCACCCACAAAAAAATCCCGACGGAGGTTAAAGGACCTATTGTTATACAGGGTCGAGTGATGGGTGCACTGCTTTCAGCGAGATCATCTGCCTTTATGCTTGGATTATTTATTTTACCTGGAATTATTGATACGGATCTTACCGGGAAAATTATGGTTATGCTACACACCCCCTTTCCACCACTTCAAATTAACAAGGAGCGATTCTTGGAACACCGAACGAGCTGTTGGGTAGTCTATGTCCACTTCTTAAAGGCACAGACCCGACAAGTCCAATCTGTGTTACTCCGGAGCAGCAGCACATTTTTCAGCAAATTATGGACTGTGTTACTCAAGGACAAGTTTATCGGCGGGACCCAGAGTTGTCTATAGACCTGACAATTTGGCACGGTCCCAAATACCTCCTTGGTGCACTAACTCAGTTGCAAAAGAAAACGGGGGAGATAAGGGGGCTGTGTGGGTACCTGCCAAGTGGACTAAACCTGTTCTTGATGCAGTGACTGACAAGCAAGCTGATCCTACGACTGCTGCTGTTACAGCTGAAAGGACATTCGAAGGCTGTCGACAGGGCTGTGACGCGCTGCAAGACCTTTGAAGGACTGATTACAACTATTGGGTCGCTGTTAGAATTTTACATACGGGGACCGGCGGGTCAGAAATATCTTGACTGTAATAGTCTGTATTGTGCTGCTTGGGTGGCTTTGTATTGAGGGGGCTGTGGCAAAACCTTTTGGATAGAACAGTCCTTAGTCCGTGAATTGTGGTGTAACAGGTGCTCATTTAACCATAATTTTAACGACTGGCAGAGAGAGCTGCAAGAACAAACAGGATGAGGAGTCGGTCCGGCTTTAGAGCTTTTTGAAGCACCCAAGCAAAAGATCCTAGCTTATTATCGTTGGGAACTAAAGCATATCGTTGAAAGGGTTACAGCTCAGAGTAGGTCTCATATTGTCTCTGCGAGGTATAGACAATTGGTACAATTGTGAAAAACGCCAATCACTTGCTTTTGAAATTGTTAAAAGTTTAGTAGTAATAAAATGGTTATGAAAATAGTAATACAGTTAGAGTCAGAATAATTTGGACAATTTAAATCAGGACAATATGAGACAATAAAAGCAAAGATTTACGGACGTCCGGGTACCTTTTTCTGGGCATCACGAGCCCGAAAAAGGACACCCGTTAACAAAGGATTAACCCTTAAAAACAATAGCCTGTTGCATATTCATATGCTTCATACATGATGCATAAATTCCATTCAAACACAGGATTCTGTCTGGTCAGTGTCAACTTCTTCCTTCTAATCCTAACAGCACCTTTGAGGCGGGAAGAAGTTAGTTTCTTCTGATAACAAGGCAATAAATTCCCTTTCTCTGAAAGATTTAGGTGTCCTGTGGCTGCTATCTCGCTGCAAGACCTTTCTGTTTAACAAAGCATCTTACATAGCATAGTTTCTATTTTAACAAATTTATAACTTAAAACTATATTTAACACAGTACTTAAGAGAATTAATACAGCACTACTTCCTAACACAACACATGTAATATTCATTTTAATATTTGTGAAAAGCCAATCATAAAATACATGCATTTTTCACAGTACCCATTACACAGCATTCCGTGGTAAGGAGATCCCAACAAGGAACTAGATCAGTGCTTGAGCAGATTACAAGATTTAAAACTACAACGATTAGGCACAGTAAAAGCTAAAAGGAATAAGAGGAGAAAGAGGCATGAAGAAAAATGGAGTTTACTGTGTTGTGTTGCTTAGCGTTATAATAGCCAGCATAGCAGAAATTACACGCTTTAATCAGCCAAGAGATAACATCTGGGTATCATTAGCAAAACAAACTAATCAATCATCGCTTTGCCTTAGTTTAGGAAGAGTTACTAATGCTTTTTGAACTTGTCTTATAGGTTTACCTGCTTGGTTCTCAGGGGAATTTTGTGGCTTGGTGAACAGTGGCAGTTTGTGTAAAAACTTGTCTTTATCAGCCCGTTGCCAACAACAAAGCAGCTGCAAACAGGACAGCTGCCAGCAGTGTGAGTTCATATTGTCCTTGAATACCACTCTGCGCTTTCCCCAGAAGAGTTAGATCTCTTTGGGAATGCAAATGCCAGCCTTACAAACAACCCGCAGGGGGGTTGGTTAAGCTTTGAACCCTTAAATGCCCAAGATTTAAATAAGAATAGAGTAAAATGGGGCTAACTTAGACTCAGCTCTGGAATGGCATACCGGCAAGACCACAGGGGGGGTCGTGTTATTTGAGAAAACTATCACTGTTGCATCCTAACGTATCTTTGCTAATGCAATGGAGTAAAAACACGAGCAGGGCTAAACATGGGGGAAGCCAAGTTTTGGACTAAGCTGCATCAGGTGGTGGTAGCGACTATTTTACGTGGAGGAGTGGCAGATAAGGCAATGAACTTAGCAAAACAGCTAGGGTGCTGGGCTAAAGATGAACTGAATAAGACATCACAGATTTCAGATATGCTTACTACAGATGTGCAGAGTGTTAATCATGCAGTGCTTAAGAATAGAGCTGCTATAGATTTTTTGCTTTTAGCGCAGGGGCATAAATGTAAAGAATTTGAGGATATGTGTTGCATAGCTTAAAAAGCTTAGGCTTAGAACCACGGTTAAGGAGCCTTGTAATATATGCAATATTTTAGGCATAGTTTTGATGCTTTTGCTTGTTTTGCCTAGTATTTTTAGCCGCATTCAAAATATAGTCAGTCGCTTGATGCAAAAAGATGTGGCAAACTAAGCTTCTTGCTCAAAAAGAAGACCTGGGAAGTGTGGAGAGATTTTATTGGGACATAGCTGGTGGGAAAAGAGACATGAGAAAATACATCTGAGAAAGCAACAGCTGCCTAATTCAAGGACACAGTTCCTTTGAGCAAGAAGTTGTTCAAGAAAATATGTGATAACAGGAGTTAAAAAGAAGCCACAAACATCCTGAGGGAGGTGGGACTGACTTTTTATAGCGGACCAATAATGTGCTTTACTTTTGCAATATGTATGAGCCTTATTACTGTGATTATAAAAGTGTGCCTGTTAATCAATAAATCTGAGACTTGTCGATCATCATTGGATGAGCATGTCTCCCGTTGAACTCGTCACATGTGGATTGTTGTGCTAATGGAATGATAAATGGGAAGATAAATTGCATATTTTGGAATGGATATTTCTATCTTTCAGGTCCCGAAAAACAGCTCCAGGTCTTTATGAGCTTTTTGCAGACATCGTTATCAAAGATCGCAGACTCTGTCATGAAATTTTAGGCCGTGATTCTGTAACTATTGTCATACCTGCACAACAATGGCATTTTGAGTGGTGCTTTCAAAACAATCATGAGTTACAATCTGCCTTATCTCTTTTTACAGGTCAAATAGTATATCAATTACCTTCTCATTGTTTTGCGGAGAAAAGAAGAGAACTCCACAACTTTGTAAAAGCTGTAAAGAGACGGTATGTTTTATTGCAGCGCTGGACGAATGCGGAGATTTCTCTCCCTAAAAAGCATGCGTACCTCTGAGAACTTCAGATCTCCTTTTATCTCCCTTCCAAATACATGTGCATACAGTTTCACAATAGGCTCATACATATTCATTTTTATGGACTTCGCGTGACATTTGCCGCTAGTTCCTCTTTATCAGAAACAATTCCCAGGTCAGGTTGGCCTGGCCTTGCTTTAGTCTCTGTTTTTCTTTATCTGTCTCTTCATGTCTCTTCATTATCTCTGTCCTGCAGTTTTCCCTTCAGCTTTGGCTTACAGACTTTTTACCTTTTTAGACATTTTACCTAATTCAAAATGGATTTCTACTCTGGAAGATTTTTCACTCTGTCTCATTCCTCCCTTTCCTAGAAAATAAGTAAATTCTTTTACTTAATGCAAACCCTTACGACAATAAGTGTCTCTTAATGCTTAACCATGTATGTTTGATAAAGAGGTTAATACAGCTATTTGTTGTAATATTATCTAATTCCAAATTAGCAATATAATAGATAATCTTAAACTTATCCTAACTAATATTAACAAAACTACAATGGGATGACACAACTTCTTAAAAATTCCATTTGCAGTTGGTGACTACTCAAAGATCACATCTTACCAGTGATGATCTACATTTTGTTTTATTCTTTGTAGAACTCTGGTTATTTCTTTTGTATCATGTTGGACAGTAATTAAGGTTTTCTTTCCACTTTCTTGGATTTCCTTTAAGATCTCCAGTAGGTCTTGGTGCTTAATTGTTTTACCAATGTAAGGTCCATTCCAATAGGGGTAGGTGATAGTCCGTGATATATTGCATAATTGGTTTTAATCAGCTGGTGGGATGTCACTGGGGCCAAGTACGAAAAATCGCATCCGACAATCTTAACAAAATTACAAATACAAAAATTAGAATGATTTCTACTAGACAGAATAACATCATTGCTATCAATTTTTACGACAGCACAGGCATACACACCCTTTTCCAGTATATACGAGCACAGTTTTCTGGTCAGTGACTGGATGAACTTCGAAGTGGCAAATACTCTGTTCAGTGTCTAAATACACATCTTGGGCATTAATACTATTGCTTTCACAAATGAATCCCAGCTGTTCTCTAGTAATGCAGAATTCTAAGTTTACTGTTTGCCACTTTTCATTCACTTTTCGTGCCCACACTCTATGTTCTGAAGGGTAGAGTATTGTTTTTTCATGGTTTAATCCTAGTGCAATGAAAGGATGGACAACATAAACAGTGGCATTATGTATGGTAAGCACAAAGGCAGTGGCCACATTAGAAGCAGGATCATAGGTGAAATTTACCATAGTCTATCAGGATTGAAACTTCTTTTCAAAATCAATTGCATTATCCCAGACAATTTTCTGAATTTCAGCTGGAACATTACCTTCACCCCCTTCTCGTATGATCAGAGTTGCTGTTGCTTGCATCCATAACTGTGCTTGTATATAACTGAAAGTTAAAGACACATTATCTTGAACTGCACTAAATGCTTCTACTATTAATTTGTGGTCTTGGTCTCCGGCCGTTTCTCACTTCGGCAGTACTTTTGAAATCTGCCACTGGTTAGTTCCTAATGCCAATAGAGATGACTGTAAAGGCTGCTTCAATTTGGTTAGGCTACTTGCTGCAGTGGCCAGCTTATTCATCAGTATTTTTGAATCACTTCTATTTAAAACTCCTAATCTTGTCTCTAATATCTCAGTTGGATCTTTTCTTATTCTGCTCCTGAGATATACTTGTCCTTGTAACCACGTTGTTTAGCCCTCAAAGGATGTTTTTAGGAAGGGGGAGCAGGCTGTTTGTATTTTGAGATGTTAATTTGCATTATCAACTCAACAGTTTGAGAGACCATTCTGGATTGAACAATAGTTGTTGTTCACCCACATTCCTTACTATGTAGGGGCCTATTTCATACACTTCAGGTTCAAGTTTGGGTTGCGTCTGAACTATTTGAGTATTAGTATGGGCTGTATAAGGTCTTGCTGCTGTAAAAGGTGCAGTGTCCACTTTGAATTTAAATGAAAGTCCAATAGCGTCCTGAGCCTAAAGGCAAGTCCCTTCTACAGGTTGTATCAAGGTGAAATTACGCTAACAGTCTGATTAACTTAGCTTATCACAAACTTCTTGGTGTTCGTATACACTAAGTGAAGTTACGACAATAATTTCATCTGGTCTCTCATAAGCCGTCCCATTAACCATCTGGCACCCTACCTTGATTTCTTCTCCTCTAATCTCTTAAAGTGTCCACAGTTCTCGTTCTTGCCATTCCTGCTCTTTATATACCTGATCCCCGTGACTTCCTACAGTGGATAGGTTTAAATCTTTTATCTCAGAAGGTTCTCCCATGAATCTAGTATACTGATTAAACACCTGGGACTAAGGCCATTCAGCATTGCTTTGGATAGAGGTACTCTCTAGTTCTAAAGCTTCAGTTATAATTACATATAAAACAAATCTGTGAACCCAAGTATGAACTACTCCCGACCGCAATATACTCATTTTGCCTGAGTAAGTTTTAGTCTCAGTTCATTGTCTCTTTGTGTCACTCCCCAAGGGGCTTCTGGGGCCTTCTTCACTCGAGAGTGATAGATCTAGGCGTTCTGCTCTTTGATTTTGATTGCAGTGAAGGTGGTGAGAAGCACTTGGAACGGTCCTTCCTACTGTGGTTCTAAAGTCTTCTCTGCAAGAGACTTAACATATACATAATCTCCAGGTTGTATGTCATGTACTGGCCCATCTAGCTCCCTGCTCCGAGTTCCAGCCACGTGTTTCTCAATTTCTCTGAGCTGTTTGCTTCAGGCCTCCATGTCGGTGGCCAGTGTTACTTCTCCAATGTGGGTGGACATTCCCTTTTGTATTCTATATGGTCTTACATAGAGTATTTCAAAAGGGCTCAACTTTTCTTTAGCTCGAGGTTTAGTTCGAATTCGCAATAGTGCTAGTGGAAGAGCTTGGGGCCAGGGTAGATTAACTTCCTGTCTCAGTCTTTTCATTTGCTGCTTAATCAAATGAATCCTCTTCTCCACCTGGCCACTTGATTGGGGGTGGTATGGAGTGTGAAGTTCCCAGTTTACACCCAGGTGGCTACTAAACTGTTGCACTATTTTGGAAATGAAATGTGATCTTCTATCTGAGGATATTGTGGCTGAACCTCCGAAGCATGGTATTATTTCTTGTAATAATACCCTGGTCACCTCTCGAGCTTTGACAGTTCTAGTGGGGAATGTTTCTGGCCACCCTGAAAATGTGTCTGTCAATACCAGCAAATACCGATACCCCCCTTTCCTTGGGAGTTCTGAAAAGTCAATTTGCTACTGCTGTCCAGGCCCATGGCCTCTTCCAATGTGACCGAGTTTCGGTCTGGGGGTATTTTTGGGGTTAATCTGGAGGCAAAGATCACACTGTCTCAGGGTCACTTGAGTAATAGTGGCATATAAATTCCTAGCAACAATTCTTTCAATCAGGTAGGTGTATAGGGCATCTATTCTCCAGTGTGTTTTCTGGTGTTTTTCTCTTACTAGTGACTACAATAAATGGGAAGGGCTTACCAGCTTCTTTTCAATGGTTGCCGACCTTCTTGGTTATACGTCCCTCTTTGATCCTCAATTAATTTTCTATCTCTCTTGTTATATTCTGGCTTACCTTCAAGGGAAATTCGTCTATCTGGAATTAGTACTCCTTCAGTAGTTACCTAACTTTTTGCTGCTTTTTTTTCCTCTCTATCTGCCAGCTCATTTCTTTCTTCCAATTCCGAGCTCACTCTTTGGTGTGCTTTAATGTGCATAATTGCTACTTTTTCAGGTAGCTGGACTGCTTCCAGCAGCCAGATTATCTCTTGTGCATGTTTGATGTTCTGTCCCTGTGAGGTCATCAGTCTCTTCTCTTTCCAGATGGCTTCATGTGCATGTACGACTACGAATGCATACCTCGAGTCTGTGTAGATGTTTATTCTCTTCCCTTTTGCCATTTCCAAGGCACGGATCAGGGCAATTATCTCAGCCTTCTGCGCATAGGTACCTGTTGGTAAGGGTCTAGATTTGATTACCTCTCTGCAGGTGGTCCCTGCATACCCAGCATGTCGCTTCTCATTGGCAACGTAGCTTCACCCATCAGCGAACCAGGTCTCTGCATCGTCCAAAGGAGTGTCCATTAAGTCTGGGTGGCTGGAGTAGGTAGCTTCAATGGTCTCCAGGCAATCATGGTGTACTGCTTCTCCTTGATTTCTACTGAGAAAGGAAGCTGGGTTGACAATATTAGTCACCACTATCTCTACATCATCTTGCTCTACCATGATGGCCTGGTATTTCAGAAACCTCTGTGGTGAAAGTTAATGGCCACCCTTTACTTCTAGTACTGCAGGCACTGTGTGGGACACTAGCACAGTCATTTTTTGTCCGAGGGTGAATTTGCGTGCCTCTTGAATATTCAGCACAACTGCTGCTACAACTCTGAGGCAACCTGACCATCCTTTGGCTGTTGCATCCAGTTGCTTAGAGAAGTAAGCAATTGCCCTTTGGTATGGACCCAAGTCCTGAACCAGTATTCCCAGGGCAATTCCCTGTTTTTCATGGGAAAATAGGAAGAATGGTTTACTTACATCTGGAAGTCCCAAAGCTGGAGCTGACATGAGGGCACTCCTTAGCTGGTGAAAGGCCCGTGTGGCTTCTTTTGTCCACTGGAGATCCCTGTTTCCATTGGCAATAAGAGCATAGAGGGGTCTGACGAGCAGTCCATAATTATAGACTCACAGCCGGCACTACCCTGCCATGCCTAAGAAGGTTTGGAGTTCTTTTATTGTCTGGGGTTTCAGGGTTTGGCATATGGCTTCTTTGCGAGCTTGCCCTAAAGTCCGTTGCCCAGCACTCACCTCGTACCCCAGGTAGATTACTTTCTGTTTCACTAGCTGTGCCTTTTTCTTTGATACTCTGTATCTTTGGAGTTCTAGGAAATTCAAAAGACTTACTGTCCAGATCACACATGCTTCCCTCGTCCCAGTGGCTACTAGAAGATCATCCACATACTGCAAAAGCCTTCCTTCTTCCTGTGGAGTTTCCCAGGACTCCAGATCTTTTGCAAGTTGCTCCCCAAACAGAGTGGGGGCATTGCTGTAGCCCTTAGGTAATTTGGTCCATGTGAGCTGGGTTTTGCACCCACTTTTAGGGCTTTCCCATTCGAATGCGAAAATTTTCTGGCTGGCTTCAAGGATGGGGAGGAAAAAGAAGGCATCTTTTAGATCTAAAACAGTAAACCAGGTTAGCTCAGGTGTCAGACAAGTTAATAAAGTATATGGATTGGCTACTACCGGATACAAATCTTCTGTTATTTTATTGACAGCCCTAAATCCTGTACTATCTGGTATGACCCATCAGATTTCCGAACAGGTAAAATAGGAGTATTGAAATCAGATTGGCATTCCTTCAGTAACCCTAACCACAGAAAAGTTTTGATTATTGGGCTGATTCCTTCCCTGTCTTCTTTCTTAAGAGGGTACTGTTTAATTCTCACTGGTTGTGTTCCTTCCTTGAGTTTAATTACTATAGGGGAGGCCTTTTTCGCCCTTCACGGTACATCAGAGGCCCATACCCCAGGAAATACCTGACTTAGTACTTCTTTGACGAGGTAAACAGAGGACGAGCTCATCCGCTGATAATCGACAAGTCTCCGATTTATTGATTAATAGGCACACTTTTATAATCACAGTAATAAGGCTCATACATATTGCAAAAATAGAGCTCACCATTGGTCAACTATAAAAAGTCAGTCCCACCTTTCTCAGGATGTTTGTGGCTTCTTTTTTACCACCTGTTATCACATATTTTCTTAAACAACTTCTTGCTCAAAGGAACTGTGTCCTTGAATTAGGCAGCTGTTGCTTTCTCAGATGTATTTTCTCACGTCTCTTTTCCCATGGACTATGTCTCAATGAAAAACTGTCCACATTTTCCCCGGTTTTTTTTGAGCAAGAAGCTTAGTTTGCCACATCTTTTTGCATCAAGCGACTGACTATATTTTGAATGCGGCTAAAAATACTAGGCAAAACAAGCAAAAGCATCAAAACTATGCCTAAAATATTGCATATATTACAAGGCTCCTTAACCGTGGTTCTAAGCCTAAGCTTTTTAAGTTATACAACACATATCTTCAAATTCTTTACATGTATGCCCCTGCGCTAAAAGCAAAAAATCTATAGCAGCTCTATTCTTAAGCATTGCATGATAAGCATTTTACACATCTGTAGTAAGCATATCTAAAATCTGTGATGTCTTATTCAGTTCATCTTTAGCCCAGCACCCTAGCTGTTTTGCTAAGTTCATTATCTGCCACGCCTCCAGGTAAAATAGTTGCTACTACTACCTGGTGCAGCTTAGTCCAAAACCTAGATTCCCCTACGTTTAACTATTGCTTGTGTTTTTACTCTATTGCATTAGCAAATATACATTAAGATAGAACAGTGATAGTTTTCTCAAAAAACATGGCCCCCCCTGTGGTCTTGCTGGTATGCCATTCCAGAACTGAGTCTAAGTTAGCCCCATTTTACTCTATTCTTATTTAAATCTTGGGCATTTAAGGGTCAAAGCTTAACCAGCTCTCCTGCGGATTGTTTGTAAGGCTGGCATTTGCATTCCCAAAGAGATCTAACTCTTCTGGGGAAAGCGCAGGGATGTGTTCAAGGACAATATGTACTCACACCGCTGGCAGTCGTCCTGTTTGCAGCCGCCTTGTTGTTGGCAACGGGCCGAAAAAGACAAGTTTTTACATAAACTGCCACTGTTCCCAAAACTACAATATTCCCCTGGGAACCAAATAGGTAAACTTATAAGACAAGTTTGAAAACGATTAGTAACTCTTCCTAAACTAAGGCAAAGCGATAATTGATTAGTTTGTTTTGCTAATGATACCCAGATGTTATCTCTTGGCTAATTACAGCGTGTAATTTCTGCTATGCTGGCTATTCCAACACTAAGTAATACAACACAGTTAAACTTCATTTTTCCTCATGCCTCTTTCTCCTCTTATTCCTTTTAGGCCTTACGGTCCCTAATCGTTGTAGTTTTAACTCTTGTAATCTGCCCAAGCACTGATCCAGCTCTCTATCAGGATTTCCGCTAATGGGCCCTACCATGGAATGTTGTGTTATGGGTACCAACTGTTTACACCTCACAGAGACAATTTGAGACCTACTCTGAGCTGTAACCCTTTCAACGATATGCTTTAATTTCCAGCGATAATAAGCTAGGATCTTTTGTTCGGGTGCTTCAAAAAGCTGTAAAGCCTGATCGAGTCCTAATCCTGTTTGTTCTTGCAGCTGTCTCTGCCAGTCGTTAAAATTATGGTTAAATGAGCACCTGTTACACCACAATTCATGGATCAATGACTGTTCTAACCAAAAGGTTTTACCACAACCCCCGCAAAACAAAGCCACCCAAGCAGCACAATACAGGCTATTACAGCCAAGACATTTTTGACCCGCCGGTCCCTGTATGCAAAATTCGTTCAGCGACCCAATAGTTGTAATTAGTCCTTCAAAGGTCTGGCAGCCCATCACAGCCCTGTCGATAGCCTTCTAATGTCCTTTCAGTTGTAACAGCAGCGGTCGTAGGATCAGCGGTAGCTTCTTCTCCAGCTGCCTCTTGTCCTCCTTGGCTAGTTTGTTTGTCAGTCGCTGCATCGAGAACAGGCTTAGTCCACTTAGCAGGTACCCATACAGCTCCTGTAGGGGTAGAGACACAAAGATATCCCCTTCCCCAAAACATGACTTTAGCAGGATCTTTCCACAACCCTGTCTTGGGGTCTCTGTATTTTACCCATACTTCCTTTCTCTGTTCGGTGCTGTCACTTGGCCTGTAATGCAGTTCTGCTAGGGATTGTCCTGCGTCTCCAAATACACACAAGTGATTGATTACAAATAAGCTTTTCAACAACTTAGCCTGGGGGTCAGCGACCTCCTCGTGTTTTGGCAAATATCTTTTCAGGGTACCGTTAGCCCTTTCAATGATGGCTTGTCCCGTGGGGGAGTTAGGGATGCCTGTGGTATGCTCAGTTCCCCAACTTCTTAAAAATTTTTCTATTCTCTGACTAATATAAGCAGGCCCATTATCTGTCTTAATTCTTTTTGGTGTCCCCATTACTGCAAAACAACTATACAAATGCTTTTCCACCTGTATCGCTCTCTCTCCTGTCTGTGCTGTTGCCCAAATGAATTTACTGTAGGTATCAATGGACACGTGTACATATTTCAGCCTGCCAAAACTGGGAACATGTGTAACATCCATTTGCCACAGCTTGTTTGATTGTAAGCCCCGCGGGTTTACCCCTAAGCCTAGCCCGCCACCCTCATTGTGATGGCTACAAATTGGACAGGCTCTAACTATAGCATGTGCCTCTGACAATGTGATTTTAAACTCTCGGTGTAGTCCCTTTGCATTCTGGTGAAACACAGAGTGAGCTTCCCTTGCTAGCTTTTGACTTGACATGGGTGTGCTCTGAACCGCAGCTACCAGTTTGTCTGCTCTAGCGTTACCCTCCCCCAAACCAACATTCCACTTGTGGCTTCTGACATGAATCACAGCGTAGGCGTGCTCCCTTAACCTTGCAGCCTTTTTTAGCTGTATTAGCAACTCATACAGTCTCTGATTTTACACCTCCTTTATGGACGCGTCTTCAATTCTAGCTACAACCCCAGCAACATACAAAGAATCTGTTACAATATTTAGTGGCCCTTTCAACTGCGACATTGCCCACACTACTGCCAAAAGTTCCATAGTCTGTAAACTGTCCACAACCTCCGCTTGTAAAATCTGATGTTTCCACGACCCTTTCTCCTGCCAAGTTATTGCAGCAGTTCTAGATTTTCTGTCGGCATCTGTAAATGCAGTAAGTGCGTCCACAATTGGAGAATTTTCTCGCTTTGGGCGAGTAATCCAGTCCCACTCCCCTATCCACTGAACTGGCACCTGCCGAAGCTTTCCTGTTTCAATGGGACAGCTTGCACCTAAAAGTGCCTCCTGTAATTCTTTGCAATTATTCAGATACCAGTCCAGGGTATCCTTTTTAATTGGTATCCTGATTACTGCCGGCTCGGTTCCAGCTACTTGTAGCATCCTCTCCCTGCCCTTCTTTATTAAGTCTGCTAGCATTTCGACCTTTTGAAAGAGAGTTTTAGTTTGCTGTAACACGGGGGAAATCCATTCCAATACCCTTATCTCCCCCGTTTTCTTTTGCAACTGAGTCAGTGCACCAAGGAGGTATTTGAGACCGTTCCAAATTGTTAAGTCCATAGACAGCTCCGGGTCCCATCGACAAACTTGTCCTTGAGTAACGCAGTCCATTATCTGCTGAAGAATGTGCTGCTGCTCCGGGGTAACACAGATCGGACATGTCGGATCTGTGCCTTTAAAAAGTGGACGAAGTCCATCTAATAATTCGTTTGGTATTCCAACCATTGGTTTTAACCATTGCAGATCACCCAGTAGCTTCTGAGCTTCAGATTCGTGAGTTTTGTTTGTAGCTGCAATTTCTGGGGTTTTACCATCTGTTCTGAAATAATCCATCCCAGATACTTCCATGGAGCTGCTGTTTGGATTTTTTCAGAGGCTATAACAAGGGAAAACTGTGCTAATGCAGTCCGTATTTCTTGAATTTGCTGTTCAGTAAAAGGCGTAGGCTGGGCAAACAATCTGCTGCAATGTCGTCCATTCAAAACTTTGAATCCGGCCCTTCCCTATTGCGGGAAGGTAATGTAAATGCAAATGGCATCATGTCCTGCAGGTGCAGCGCAATAGTGAAAAAACAGTCCTTAAGGTCAATGATTAGTAATGGTCAGTCCTTAGGAATCATTGCAGGATTGGGTAATCCTGGCTGTAATGCACCCATAGGTTCCATTTGGTCATTAACAGCACGCAAATCATGTACCAGGCGAAACTTCCCTGATTTCTTTTTAATAACAAAAATCGGAGTGTTCCAGGGGCTTGTGGATAGTCGCAGGTGCCCCTGTTCAAATTACTCTTTCACAAATTCATGAGCATGTTGAAGACTCTCCCGTTTTTAAGGCCATTGCTTTACCCACACTGGGGTGTCAGTTTTCCAGGTAATGGGAATCGGGAAAGTCCAAGCAACGGTCACTCCCCCAAAGAGTACTCATTGGTGAGAACCACTCCCAATTGGGTCAAAACGTCCCGTCTGATAAGGCACTGCACAGTGGGCGGTAATTGTACTACCGAGAAAATAGGTGTTAACTGTTTTCCATCTATACGAACTTCAAGGAGGGGGGAATGACTCGCCAGGGTTAAATCCTCCGACCCCGGTTACTGCAGTGGCTGCCGGCTGCAGAGGCCAGTGTTGAGGCCAGGAACTAGGAGTGATTATGCTGGAATCCGCCCCAGTGTCCAAAAGGCCTGATAACGACCTCTTTTGTCCTTCAAATTCCGCCTCCACCGTTTTCCTGGGCCTCTCATTAAGGTTTAAAGTCAACAAAGTAAGACCGCCGGTAAAGCCGAAACCCTTCTCCCCCCTTTCCTGTGCCTGTGTGGGTTTTAGTCCCTTGGTCATTTGTTCCAATGGCACCAACTGAGCAATTATCTGTCCCTTGCTAATTTGAAGTGGTGGAAAGGGGGTGTGCGCCATAATCATAATTTCTCTGGTAAAATCCGCATCAATCACTCCAGGTAAAACAAACAATCCAAGCATCGAGGCAGACGATCTGCCTAAAAGCAGTGCACTCCTCGCTCGACCCTGTATAACAATAGGTCCCTTCACTCCGGTCGGGATCTTTTGTGGGTGCGGGGTCATCAGCATAATTTCTACAGCGGCTACCAGGTCCAGCATGAGGCTTCCTGCGGTGGCGGATTGGAAGCAGGGAAGGTCGGTTGTGTTGCAGCGGCGACCGCTGCGAAACGCGCTCCGGAACCAGTTTCCCGACCTCGGCCGACAAGCGCTCGTGCTGTGTGTATCCGAACGACATTTCTGGCACCAAATCCGCGCAGCTCGGCACTCTCGGTGCATATGACCTATGCCGCCGCATTGGTAACATCGCGTACGGCTGCCTGGTGGGGCCGGGTTAACTGCGGCGGGCGTTTGAAGGGAAGCAAGAGCAGCTAACACCTGATTATGGGAAGCCTTCGCCTGTTCCTGCAATCCTAACCTCAGCTTTCTAATAGCGTCTATCAAGAATACTTGCGACCCTACTGGCATGTGAGACATTCGTTCTAACACCTCTTCTATGGTCCAATTTGCACCGAGTGTGTTACGCACATTCCTCGTAGCCTGATTGCAATTCTGAAGAGCACATTGCTTAAGCATAGCACCTTTCATATACTCAGGTACTCCTGCTTTCTCTATCGTGGCAGCAGCCTTATCTATAAACGAACCAAACGGTTCTTCCTGGCCCTGCTTAATTCCCATGTACATGGGCACTCCTCTAGGTTCTTTTACTCTGTCTATAGGCAGTCTAATCAATCTCATAGCCTCTCGGCACTTATCTGGTCCTACCAGAGCTTCCGTGTGGTGAAACGCTCCGAGCCCCATAAGCTCATCCGCTGTCACTCCATGAAGGGGGTCTCCCTGCTGTCGCTGTACGGCTATGCACTCATTAACAACTGCTTGCCAACGTGCATTGAATAAAAGCTGCTGATGCTGTGTAAAAATTAACTTCACTATTCCTCTGCAATCAGCAGGCAGAAGCACTTGAGTATTCCAAATGTAATCTAACATCTACTTTACTGGATCACTGGTCACTCCAAACTGGCTAACTGTCAATCGGAGCTGCGATAACAACTTCCAGTCAAGAGCAGTTATTATTGCTTGCAGACCCCCCTCCCCGCCTGAGCCTGAAAAGTCACCAGGCATGCTAGTTGTGTAGCCACACTAATTTCATCATCATCCCCCTTCTCCAAGCCATTCTTTGCCAGCGCAGCCCAAGCCTCCCTCCATCCCCTGGCAATGGTCTCCGCTAGGTCGCTGTCCGCCCCAGGGATCGGCTCACTGCCCAGAGGAAGGGCGTCCGTGGGTGGTTTCAGCCATGAATCAGTTTCATTGGGGGGTGCAGAGGGCTCACACACTGCCTCGGTACCAGAATTAGAAGGCGGTGGTGGAGGAGGAGGCAAAGACACCCTATTAAACACAGGGGGCAATGGGGTGTCTTGGGATAAATCCCCCTGACAGGTTCTGTTTTTTCTATGAGCAACGGATGCCTGCACAGCCCCTCTCTGTTCTGCCTGATGCTGCAGAAGCTCATTATGAACCACTTTCCAAAGTTTTCCCATCTTTTTAGCTGTTTTATCATCTTCTAACATAGCTTCCCAGAGCACCTCCCCAAACTTACGCCACTCTGTTATCTCATGTACAGCATGAGGATTTACGAATATTCCCTTAGCATACCCATATGACAGGAGCCCCGGTAACTCCTTTTCCAAATCTATCCCCTTAATCTGCCGCTTTTGCAAGAAAGCGGTAAATAAATCATATGCTGCTTGCCTTTCCATACCTAAGTCTTCAGCGCTGTTGCAGCCCCCTCAAGGTCTCAGCAGCACGTATCGACCAGGCTCATCTATACGGTCACCCAGGGCACGGTGCGACGTTACTAGCCCTCTTCGTTTGCACTTATTTGCCGTCTCTGCTGCTTGGGACCTGAACTGTCTTACGTCACTCGTCCGTGGTTGGGGTCACCATTTGACGAGGTAGACGGGACACGAGCTCATCCGCTGATGATCGACAAGTCTCCGATTTATTGATTAATAGGCACACTTTTATAATCACAGTAATAAGGCTCATACATATTGCAAAAATAGAGCTCATCATTGGTCAACTATAAAAAGTCAGTCCCACCTTTCTCAGGATGTTTGTGGCTTCTTTTTTACCTCCTGTTATCACATATTTTCTTAAACAACTTCTCGCTCAAAGGAACTGTGTCCTTGAATTAGGCAGCTGTTGCTTTCTCAGATGTATTTTCTCACGTCTCTTTTCCCATCCACTATGTCTCAATAAAAAACTCTCCACACTTCTTCATCAATTTCTTCCTTAATTTCAATAGCTGTTAGGGTTAAACTTAATACTTGTATGTACTTTTGATCATTCACCTCCAGAGTAACTTCCCCATTTTTGAATGTAATGGCTGCTTGTTACTGCTCCAATAGATCTCTGCCTAAAAGTGCCCTTGGTGAATTGGGCATGTACAAGAATTTATGAATACTCCATTGTTTTCTCCATTTATACCTCAATGGTTTCCAAAGGATGCCCTTTCAGACGGGCCAGTTGCCCCTTGCACTACAACATAATCATTTTTCACAGGTACTAAAGCTTTATTTAAAACTGAATATGTAGCTCCTGTATCAACCAAGAATTCCACCCTTTTCCCTTCTTCCCCCAGCCTCATTGTTATAACCAGTGGATCCGCTGGGGAAGAATCCCCCGGTCCTCCTCAGTTGTTTTGTACACGTGTAGTTGTTGGTCACCTTGACTCCGTTCTGGGCATTGATCTTTCCAGTGACCAGTTCTTTTGCAGATTGCACACTGGTTCCTGCCCAACCGAGGTGGTCCCTGGTTGTATTTTCTTTGCCTTTCCTCCTGTACCACTGCCAACAACTTTTTCATTCCTTGTCTATATCCTTCTTCCTGGTTACTAAATACCCTCTAGGCTTCCTTTAGCAAGACTTCAAGATTTCTCCCATCTGGTCCCCGAATTTTCTGAAGTTTATGTCTAATATCTCCAGCAGACTGCCCCAAGAATGAATTAACTAGTTGATTTATCCCTATCTCAGACTCCGGATCTAATGATGTGTGACGACGCATAGTATCCCTTAAATGCTCTAGAAATTCAGATGGAGTCTCAGAAGGCCCCAGCTTAAGGGAATATAAGGCAGACCAATTTATGTTTTTTGGAATAGCTCTTTCCACCCCTGTTGCTATCCACTCTTGATAGTCTGCTAATTTCTTTACTTCTGCTAATACACTTGGATCCCATTCCGGGTCTTGGAGGGGGAAATGTTCTTTTACATCTAGCTGTGTGGCCTTGCAGTAATCTTCTGCTAAAGTCCCTGCTGTCTTTAAGATCAGTTGTTTTTCTGTTTCAGTGAAAGTATCTAGTAGTAGTTGGATGTCAGCCCAATCTGGATTGTGTTTTTTGATAACATATCGTAGACTGTTGCGGCCAGGTAGAGGGGAGCAAGCACACCAACACGATGTAGGTATCCAGAATAAGCTCCGTTTATTACAAGTTCCATGGTTACATTTATAGTCATCTTTACTTCCTTGCACGCGATCACGCATTGTCTAATTGGACACCCCGCTTTGTGCACGAGGCAAGCATGCATAACTGCTATATTATCATTGGTTAATATTAGCATATTGCTTACTGCTGCTCAAGCATTATTTTCCTTTCTTGCGGTTATCTGTATCCTGTTTCTGATCGTTGTCTGTGCCAAGTTTCATATTTCTATAAGTTCAGGGGCAGGGTAACCCTTACAGTTTGCTGTACACATGTTCTATTTTCCAGGGGCCGGCTCCTACAGTAGACGTTTGGCATTAAGTCTCGGATCAACACGATAATTCCTAGCAATCCTTTCCCATGCCTCTAAATCAAGAGTGGTAAATGGCACTTTAATCATTAATTTCCCTCCTTCTGGTCCTACTGCCTCTCGCAGAGGGGCCTGCAGCACTACTTGCCTCATAGTTCTAGATGCAACTGGACTACCAGGGGTGGGGTGGGTTCTAGTGGATGTGCCTTCCCCACCTGAGTCCTCCTCCTTTTTGGAGAAGTTCCCTTCCCCTTCATCCTCATCCTCCATCTCAGCTTCAGCCTCAACCTGCCTCACCTGCCTCCTTCTAGGAGGAGCTTTAATCCATTCTAATGCATTCCGTTCTTGCTCCTCAGAATGATAAACTTTATCTGATCTCATTCACCGTTGTCCTATACTACATGCTGAACAACAACATTTGATTTGCTTTCTCTTCTCCTTATTTTCCTTTTCAAGGGCCAAGGCTAGTGGATCTGAGGGCGATCTGATCCCACAGTCCCTTTGCCATTCTTGATGATTTCTTAAAACAAAAAACATATCAGCATGCGAAATCTCATCCCATTTACCTTCCCGTCTTAAAAACAACATCAACTGCAGTAAAGTATTATAATCTAAAGTTCCAGTGGGTGGCCATCTTGCTCCATCCCCCAACCTGTACAGTGGCCACCAGCGTGTGCAGTATTGGATTAGATCCTTTTTATTCTCGGAGCCCCCCCGCTGGTGACTTCCTTCCAGTGGGCCAAGATGCACCCTAAGGGGCTTGCCCGAGGAACTTCCTTACTCTGGTTGGTTCCCATTATCTCCTTCTCCTTGCCCTGTCTCGCTTCCACCCAAACCTCTTTTCACAAAGCTTCACGGTAGTTTCCCAGTCCTCCTCCCACACACAGCTCCAGGTGGCAGGTATCAGATGTCATTTCCCACACACAAGTTTTAAGATCTTAGATTCTGAATCAGCTTGATCAGAAACCTTTAATTTACACTCGGGGCATGTGCCCTGACGCTTATTAGAACAGCAATACCAGCGTCTCTCACAAACACCACACTGCAATAATACCCAGGCAGCCTGCCAGCCTCTTGATCCATCAAAGGCTCCCAGGAATTGCCCGCAAAGGCAGGCTATTCCGTTTATTACAGGGAACTCTAAATCCTCTACTGCAGGCTGTTCCCAGTCCAGACCTACTATAGCACCAGCTGAAGTCCGGTAGAGCTCCTCTAAATAAACTCATTCGTCTCCTCTATCTATCAAATAATTCACAGGACTCACAAACTCCCAGGGGTCGAGTCCAAACCACCGGGGCAGAGGAACCCCTTGAGTTAGTCTAGCCACGGTGAAAGCGTGCACGATCTACACCACAATTTACCACCTTTACTCACTCACGCTTCTCTCTGCATGCTCTGTTATTTTTTTTTTGCTGGGCGCTCCCCACCCCCACAGCCTGCCCCAGCCGGTGCTCGCTCGGCCCCTTCAGTTGCGGGTAGGAAACCCCCCCGCACAGCAGAGCACTGTACTGTAGATATACTCTCTTTTATCCACCATACACTTACACATTTGCACGATTATAAACACAATGTACTGACTACACAATGCATTAACCATACAGTCATACAGTGTCCAGACACCACACACACACACACACACACACACACACAAAAAGCACACACGGGTTCATTCGACCCACCCCCAGAATCGCTAGCCGTCTGCCCTATCGGAACAATGAACCCCCATCTCTAATCAGCTGCTCCATCAGCTGCACTCAGATGTCTCTGAGTGATTTACGCCCTAATTCTCTCTTTTTCTCCCCCCCGCCCTGGGGAGCCTCAATACATACCGTATCTTCTTCCGCACACCAGCAGGTCCTTGTCTGTCCTCGCAGGAGGCAAGTCGAGACAAGCGACTCCTCCAGGAAAATCCTGGGGGTGCCCTAGGAGTCCGTCTGTTCACCCCTGCCCCTGCGGGGACAGAGACAGAGACGAAAGGTATCTCCCCCTCCTGGCTGGCTCGCCAGAAGGTTTTGCGGAGAAAAGAAGAGAAACTCCCACAACTTTGTAAAAGTTGTTAAGAGCCGAAGAACCAGTATGTATTTATTGCAGCGCTGGACGCATGCATACCTCAAAGGTACTAAAATGGCATGCGTACCTCTGAGAACTTCAGATCGCCTTTTATCTCCCTTCCAAATACATATGCATACAGTTTCACAATAGGCTCATACATATTCATTTTTTATGGACTTCGCGTGACATTTGCCGCTAGTTCCTCTTTACCAAAAGGAATTCCTAGGTGAGGTTGTCCTGGCCTTGCTTTTTGTCTCTGATTTCTTTATCAGTCTCTTCATATCTCTTCATTATCTCTGTCCTGCAGTTTTCCCTTCAGCTTTGGCTTACAGACTTTTTACCTTTTTAGATTTTTAACCTCATTCAAAAGGGATTTCTACTTAGAGGGATTGTTACTCTGTCTCATGTTAATGTTGGATATTATGTTCCGTACCTTTAAGAGTGGCCCTGAAGAATGAAAGTTTTGTTTTGGTTTTCTTATCAGTCTGGCTGGAACAGAGAGGTTTTTGCTTTGGCTGCTTTTGCGTTTCGCTCTCTCTCTCGCTTGCTCTTGCTTGCTTTGCTCCTGCTTGCTTTTGCTCCTAGCTAGTTTAGCTAAACAGTCCAAATTGCTTCCTGGACTGTTTCTCCTCTCTTTTCCTCTACCATCCCGAACCTGCTCCGGACTGGGACCTGGGAAACACCGAGAGTTCACACCTTGTGGCTGCAACAGCTGCCCCAGCGCCGGAGGGACTGAGGACAGAGTGACCACCCCCACTCGAGAGAGACTTTCTGAATTTGTCATCTTTTTCAGAGCGGTGTCATCCGGTATTGTTCATTTTGTGTGCTGGGGGGTGCTGTGCCTGTCAAATAAACAGGTTCTTTCCACTTCTCTCCAAGGAATTCTTCCTGAACTGGTTGGGGGAACGGGCCCTGTGGGTTTGTTTTCTGGAGAGGCCCTCCTTTGGAAATCCTCTACCAAATCTGCCCTAAACCAGTACAGAAAGGCAGGTCCTGTCTGACCAACCCAATCTCCTTTTATGATCTGGTGTGGTGGGTTGACCTTGGCTGGATGCCAGACACCCACTAAAGCCACTTTATCATTTCCCTCTGCAACTGGACCGGGGAGAGAAAATATCACAGAAGGTCCATAAGTTTAGATAAGGACTGGGAGAGATCACTCACCAAATACCATCATGGGCAAAACAGACTAATTAGAGATATTAATTGTATTTATTACTAACAAAATGAGAGCAGGATAATGAGAAGTAAAATAAATCTTCAAAACACCTTCTCCTCACCCTTCCCTCCTTCCCAACTCTACGTCCTCACCCCAGCAGCACACGGAGATGCAGTATGAGGGTTACAGGCAGTTCATCACATGCTGTTTCTGCTGCTGCTCAGGGAGAAGAGTTTTTCCCCTACTCCAGCATGAGGTCCCTCCCACAGAAGACAGTCCTCCATTGACTTTTCCAAGGTGAGTCCATCCAACCGGCAACTGTTCTCCACTAACTGCTTCAATGGGGGTTAGTTTTCAACAGAGGGCAGTCCTTCAGGCACAACTTGCTCCAGCATGAGTCCCCCACAGGGTGACTGTGATGGTGGTCACAGGGGTTTTCAGGTGAAGCAAGAAACGAGAATGTTGACTCCATGATCAGAAGGCTTGATTTATTATTTTATGATATATGTATTACATTATAACTATACTAAAATGAAAAGGAAGGAAAAGGTTCCGCAGAAGGCTAGGTATGCTAAGAATAGAATAGAAAAGAATCATAACAAAAGGTAGCTCTCTCAGACTCTGAGATAGCTCCGTCTTGATTGGCCATTAATCATAAACATTCAAGAGGTGCCAATCACAGGTAGACCTGTTGCATTCCACAGCAGCAGATAATAATTGTTTACATTTGTTGCTGAAACTTCTCAGCTCCAGAAGGAAAAATCCTAAGAAAGGATTTTTCAGAAAAGATGTCTGTGACAGGTGACAAGTCCTATTGGGAAATTCTGTTCCTGTGTAGTCACGTCTCTCCATGGATACACATGTCCCTGCCAGGAGTCTGCTCCAGCATGGGCCTCCCATGGGGTCACAGCCTCCTCTCAGGCATCCATCTGCTCCAGCATGTGACTCCTTCATGGACAGCAAGCAGGTGGATCTCTCAGGATTTCTGCTGGTCAGAGTGACCCCGAGATGCGTACAAGTCTCTTTTCCCCACCCAGCAGTCAAAGAAGGAGTCAGGATTCTTCTGTTCTTGTTCTCAAGGTTGTTTATTATTTCTTATCTATAGCATTCTTTCTCCAACCCACCGAGGTCTGTCTGGCAGGTCGGGTTGAGGCACACTGGCCGCCCTCGAGGTGGTGTTATCTTTTTATACTAAAAACTATGTGTACATTATTTACCATAACTTCCCAATACCTATCACCTATGTTAGACAGTGAGTTTCTATCTTAAACCAATCCAAAAGGGCCAACATCACCGAGAAGATGGAGGCTAGGAAGAAGAAGGAAGAAAGACGGGGTATCCCCAAATTCCTGCATCTTGGGACCCCGAGCCCCCATTCTAAAAACCCCAAAAATCTATTTTTCACCCTGTAACAAACTCTTATTTTACTTAAATTCTCTTGACTTGTAATTCTTCATATAAAGGTGATAATTTGCTCCATGGGTCAAAATAAAAGTCACAGGTGTCTTGGACTCTGTGCCAAGGTCTCTGAGCTCCCTGGCAGGGGCTCGAGCCATCCAGGACAGCCAGAGAGATGTCCTGAGTTCCAACAGATCTCTGCATCCCTGTGGTCCTTCATGGGCTGCAGGCCCACAGGTGCTTCACCATGGGCTGCACCACAGGCTGCAGGGGAATCTCAGTTCCTGTGCCTGGAGCACGTCCTCCCTCTCCTTCTCCACTGATCTTGGTGT
This sequence comes from Geothlypis trichas, assembly GCA_009764595.1. NCBI lineage: Eukaryota > Metazoa > Chordata > Aves > Passeriformes > Parulidae > Geothlypis > Geothlypis trichas. The sequence goes on from CM019934.1 coordinate 7,167,531, forward strand.
CTGCAGAGTTGTTCTTCTCATATATTCTCACCCTGCTATTCTCTGGATGCATTTTATCTGTTGTTATGGATCGAATAGGAGCTTCAGACAAGCCCTGCCTTAGACTCAGATTTTTGGCAGCAGCTTAAATTTAGGTGGCCTGCACCTAAAATCTCTCCAACTCACAGGTTTCAAAAAACTGTCCTGGTTTAGAAGACAGGTGTCTGCCAAGGAAGGCAGGAACCTTCCTGGAATGGAAAAGATGACCCACTTCCTCCTTATATAACGACTTTGAAATTAGGGGGCTTTCAGGTAAAGATATGGGAAAAAGAATAACAGCTCTTTACTAGAATAAATATATAAAACAAGGCAGATAAACAACAGCAACAACAACAAAATGGGGGTAAAACAATAACAGCCTTTAGCCGCCTGTCAAGCAATTTCCCTTTTGGTGTAGTTATGACCACAACTGGCAGGGGGCACGGTTGTCTCATGTAGAGGCAGAGAGGCTGCAGTGACTCCCCTGGGGCTTCAGGGGGTGCTGTTGGCTCTTACAAGGTGACTGCTGCAGGGACTCTCTTACAACCAGCAGATGGCGGTAGTGGGCCCTGGTGAGCCAGGTGTGGTGTTTCCTCCTCGGCTGCAGGGGACACTCCAATGTGAGTTTGCCAATCTCTCTAAGTGGTAGTGGAGTCTTGGGTGAGGCGGGGAGGGGGGAAAATTGCTCCATCAGTAAACTCATGAGCAGCAATCGGTCTCCGCAGTGGGCAGCAAACAGTGAAGGCAGGCATATTCAATTGGCAGCAGTCGATCTCCATACCAAGCACTGGCAGCTGGCAGAAATGGTGAAAAGAAGGCAGACCTGGGCAGCAAGCTACAACATAGCACTGCCTTGGGAAAAACAGTCACCTGCTCTCCATAACACACACAACTGCTCTGCCCAGTTGCAGAGCTGAAGAAGGGAAAAAAGGCCAGCCCCCACCACCTCTCCCAGTATTACCTGACTTCCAAAACGTCCCCAATTCCCCAGGCATGACTCCCAAATTCTCATTTCCCTTGGTTGAGTCATTACCATGGTATGTAAGACTGCTTGGCCATGTATTTTGTTTTTAATTACCCCTATTTGTTTCCTGGAGAACTGCCTCCCCTCAAAGATGATCTTTTTGAATGGGACAGAATTCCCTGAAAAAATCCAAACCCAAAACAGATCAGCAGATCAGATCTATTATAAAATGAGTTATTGAATAGACAGGAGATAACAGAAAAAGGCCCCAGAGTTGCTTACTATAGAGTATTGAAAGGAATGAGAAGAAGGTGTCTTTACAAACAAACTGTGGGCCTGATGGTAGATAAGACCAGATACTGAGATGTGAAAAAAGCAATGGGGGAAACCAAAAATTCCATAGGAATTCCACTAATTCACACAGACTGTTACTCACTCAAGACAGTGATAAATCTCTAGATTTAGAGAAAAAAAGCCAGAGACACGAGGAAGAAGAAAAGAGGGGGGTACACATTAGAAGGGGGGTCTGTGCTAGGAAATTCGGGAAGTCTGTACCTCTCAAGTACCTCATCCAATTGGGAACGAGACAAAGGAAATGTGGCTGGGAAATTAGGATAAAAAGGAGGCTGCATCCTCCAAAAATTTGAGAGAACGCATGAGAAATGCCCATGGCCTCTCCTTTTATTCAAATAAAGTTACAGGACTCCTCTGTCTCCTTTTTGGACATAAACCTCTGATATTTGTGGGTTAATTTTCCTGACAATTTGGGAACTCTTGTCCAGGATATTTCTACTGTCCAGGGCCTGCAGGAAGTGAGCAGAGTTGAAGGCACACCTCACCCAGTTTTGGTGATCAGCTCCCCTTGGAGGCGGCTGGCACTGGGTGATAGATTGGGTTCCCAAGACTGTCCAGGAGAGAGATGAGTGGCAGACCAGGGGGGTCCATGAAGAGTCCACAGGGAAGGACCACTGAAAATCTGTGAGTAAAATGGGATCTTAGGGGGGTAAACCTGGGAGGGCACCCATGGAGGGTTGCAAAGGTAAAACACGGCACTCATGGAGGGTTTCAAAGAGAAAGCCTGTGTGAGAAACGACTGGTCACTTTTTAAAATTTTAAAGGTTGTGAAAAATGAGTATTTTATGATTGGCTTTTCGCAAATATTAAAATAAATATTAGATGTGTTGTGTTCCAAAGTTATGCTGTATTAATTTTCTTTTATAGTGTGTTAAATATAGTTTTAGGTTAGAACATAATGTTAAAATAGAAACTATGCTATGTAAGATACTTTCAGACTAGCTCAAGAAAGGGATGAGATAATAAAGAAATCCTTTGCACAGAGATAACAGCAACAAGACAGTAAAATCCCAAAGAGAAGAATTATTGCCCCTTATCAGAAAAGACAAACTTTCTTCCACCTCCTTTTCGTCTTTGAGGTGCCAACAGGATTAAGGAGGAGAAGTTGACAATAACCAGAAAACATCCTTTGTTTGAAAAGAATTTTTGAATCATGTATGAGATGTATGAATATGCAACAGGCTATTGCTTTTAAGAGTTAATCCTTTGTTAGCAAGCTATGCTTTCAAGAGGAGAGCATCCAAACGTTCATAATTCTTTGCTTTTTTTGTCCTTTATTGTCCTAACCCTGATTGTCCAAATTCTTATTACTCTCTTTTATTACTATTAAACTTTTAAAATTTTAAAACAAGTGATTGGTGTTCTTCACAAGGTTTATTAAACCTTAACAAAAAATACAACAAAAGGACTAAATAAGGAAAAATTACAGCACTGGGAGCCCCCGTGACTATTAGCCACATGCTTGTCTTCAAAATGGATGCTCCGCTTTTTATACCTCTAGCCTCCTTGAGGTCTTGTCAGTTGACTCCTTCCTTTCCGTCTAGTGGTGGAGATCACTTTCTTACATTTTCATTGGAGGTCAGGTATTACTATAGTAAGAAGCCAACCCTCCCCAAATGCCCCGACTACCAAGGCCATCCAGTGATAACAATGCAAGGGGAGGAGGACATATTACAGTAACATAACTATACATCTACAAAGCTTCTCTTGACATAATGTTCACCCCTTAATTGTGAGTGCAAACTATCTCATTACTCATCTGTAACACCCAGAAGGGGCCCCGGCAAAAGGGATGATGACCCCAGAATATCTCAGAAGAATCCCTTGGAAGAATGTTGAGTTGGTTTGCACATTCTCCCAGAGGTAATTAGGGACAGAGATGCCCAAAGGGGGCAATAAGGGAAAGTTGAAAAGGGGTCTCTTCAATCCATGCCCAGGGGGGCAATAAGGAGAGTGGAGAAGGAGTCTTGACAACAGGAGAGGATAAATAGTGTTGATATTGTTATAAATGGGTAATGCGATGGTTAGCTCTCACAATTAAGAGATGAATATTATGTGTATGTTAAGAGAAGTTTTATAGATGCACAGTTATGTTATTTCCATATGTTCTTCCCATAGTCCTCTTTCTCTTCCCCCCTTGCATTTTAGTCGCTAGTCGGGGCATTTAGGGGAGGGCAAGCTTGTTACGAGGACGTGTGGCATGGCAACGCTTGACCTCCAATCAAGTTGTAAGAAAGTGATCTCCACCAATGGATGGCAGAGAAAGAGTTGACTGACAAGGCTTTGGGAGGGGCCAAAGGTCCTTGGTCTCTTTCACCAGGCAACAACTGGCAGAACCAGAGGACACAGTCTCAAGCTACATCAAGGGAAATATAGGTTGGATATTAGGAAAAAGTTTTTCACTGAAAGAGTGATAAAGTTCTGGAATGACCTGCCTAGGGAGGTAGTGGCGTCACCATCCCTGGATATGTTTAAAAAAAGACTGGATATGGCACTCAGTGCCATGGTTTAGTTGAGGTGTTAGGGCATTGGTTAGACTTGATCTTGAAGGTCTCTTCCAACCTAGTCATTCTGTGAATTCTGTGAATAAACTGCAGGGCCCAAGGGGTCCCCCAGGACAGAAAGGATGTAGTCGGCCACAAGGAAGTGGCAGAAACATTCCCTCCTCACCAGGGGAGAGCCAACCCAAACAGTGTTTGGGAAGGAATCAGTGTGCTATCTGCAGGGCAGAGGGACACCGGAAGCTGGAAGGTCCACAGAGACAGCTGGATCCTCAGGAGGAAGAAATCCAGAAGATAATGAAGATGGATTTTTAGGTGTCGCTATAGAGTGCCACACAGCACAAAGTACCAAGACTCCATCAGAAGGGTGCAAGAGGGGGATTTATTATAGCAACATGTTGCTTTTATAGTTTTTCAAGATATTTACATTTACTTAACAGACACATTCACTGCCCATTGGTCATAAGAAAGAAACAAATTTCTCAATAGGTGATCAAGGAGCCATGTCATTCTGTGAGCCAACTAGAGTCCGTATCTTTTAACTTTCTCTCCTTCATCATGTCTCCATGGTGACAACCTTGGTGTCTTCCTTGGGAGAGATACGGGGCTTTCCTTATCATCAGGAGGCCTTTGCTAGCTCACAAGAACAACACAAAATGCCTTTCCTACAGTTAGGGGTGTCATGGGGTCCCATTGTACCAGGGACCCACCACACTGGAGTCATTGATAACTTTAGGTGGGTCCGGATCGAGAAGAAGTGTGTTTCCTAAGTAGACACAGGGGCCTCTTGATCCACCTTGAATTTTATTGCTAAGTAGGGAAAATTGCCCAAAAGATCCTTGATTATTCAAGGGGTGAGCGGAAAGGATGGGCGAGTGCATTTTGTTCAACTGTTGTTAGTAGAGGTGGGGGATAGGTTTGAAATGCATGAATTCCTGTTTGTTCCAAATTGTAATTGCAATTCACTGGGAAGGGATTTGATGGCTAAAGTATGAATGCAAATTAGTGTTGTGAAAAATGATACAGAATCTAACACTGTGGTAGCTTTGTGCAAAATGTCTGAGCAGGCTTATGCTGAAATAAACCCAGAAGTGTGGACAGCACCAGGAAAATACAGAAAAATTAGATTTAGGGCCTCTCCAAATTACTTTGAAGCAACCAGGACAAGTGGTGTCTAAAAGGCAATACCCTATTTCAAGGGAGGGAAGGAAGGGGTTACAGCCTGTCACTGAGTCCCTGCTAAAGGCAGGTCTTTTAGGGCCATGTATGTCTCCCTATAACACTCCTATCCTGCTGGTTAAGAAACCAGATGGAACCTACAGAATGGTGCAGGATCTAAGAATATTAAATGAAATTATCAAACCAAGGCATCCCACAGTTCCAGATCCCTATACCATCCTGAATCAAATCCCTTCTTTGCATCAGTGTTATTCAGTACTGGATTTGAAAGATGCTTTCTGGAGGTGTCCAATTACCAATTACAGTAAACAGTATTTTGCCTTTGAGTGGAAGCAGGTGGAAGGAGGGAAAATGGTAAAACGACAATTGACATGGACAGTTCTTCCATAGGGATATACAGAGTCACCGGTTCTGTTTGGGCAAGCGTTGCAGAAAATATTAAGACAGTTTACTTCACTCTCATGAGTTACATTGTTGCAGTGTGTGGATGATTTACTTTTATCAGAGGAACATGAAAATGTGGTTGAAGGGGCTAATGTGAAGCTGCTTGATCTTCTGGCTAAAAAGAGATTTAGAGTGAAAAGAAGGTGCAGTTGGTAGAGAAAAAGATTCAGTATTTGGGACACATTTTGACTGGAGGGTTACGGTGTATTAATTCAGAAAGCATACAAGGAATTTTACAAGTACCACTACCCCAGACAAAAAAGGACATATGGCAGTTTTTAGGGTTGATGGGGTACTGCAGAGCATGGATTGAGGATTTTTCTGTTTTAGCCAGACCTTTATATGACTTTTTAACCCAAGACAGTCCTAATGTTATGGTATGGACACCAGAAGGAGAGCAAAGCTTTAGAAAATTAAAGGACAAATTGATTAATGCCCCAGTCTTAGCTCTTCCAGACTCAGAAAATGAATTTGAGTTATATGTGGATGTTAAACAGGGCCATGTTAAAGGAGTTTTGGTACAAGAACACAGGGGAACATGGTGGCCTGTTGCTTATTTTTCTAAGCTGTTAGACCCAGTGGCCAGAGGCTGGCCTTATTGTCTGCAGAATTGTGCAGAATTTGTAACAGGGTTACAAAGAAAACTGCCAGGGGACAGAGGCCTTGGGGTGTACGTCCCTTCCAAAGATGCCAGGTGAATTTCACTGAAATGCCTTGAGTGGCAAAGTTTAAATATCTTCTGGTAATAGTATGTCAGCTAACAGGGTGATCAGAAGCATTTCCAGCTGTTTCAGCAACTACAGGATCAGTTATTAAAGTATTTTTGGAACAAATAATTCCAAGGTATGGGATTGTGAAAGCAATAGACTCAGATAGGAAAACTCATTTTACAGGAAAAATTCTTCAAGGGATTATGACTGCTTTAGGAATAGAATGAAACCTCCATACTCCCTGGCACCCCCAGAACGTGGGCCAGGTTGAAAGAATAAATGGAGAAACAAGCACCTTCTGGAGCTGGTGATAGAAACTAAGATGCCATGGGTACGGCTCTTGCCACTGTCTTTAGCAAGAATAAAAGCCAGGCCCAGAGGAGATATTCAATTATCTCCCCTTGAATTGATGTTTGAATGTAATTCTCAACCTAGTAGGGGGAGGGGATGGAAATAAGTGATGTATATTTAAAACAATATGTGGCCAGGATACTGAGACAGAGTGGAAAATCCCCCAGAGTAGAAATCCATTTTGAATTAGGTAAAAAGTCTAAAAAGGGTGAAAAGTCTGTAAGCCAAAGCTGAAGGGAAAACTGCAGGACAGAGATAATGAAGAAGACATGAGGAGACAGATAAAAAAAAAAAGAAACTATTGCAAGGGCAGTCCGCCCTGACCCCGGAATTCTTTCTGATAAAGAGGAAACGGCGGTAAATGTCAAGCGAAGTCCATAAAAATGAATATGAATGAGCCTATTGTGAAACTGTATGCATATGTATTTGGAAGGGAGATAAAAGGAGATCTGAAGTTCTCAGAGGCACGCATGCCCTTTTAGTACCTTTTAGGTACGCATGCGTCTGGCACTGCAATAAAACATACCTGCAATAAAACATACCGTCTCTTTACAGCTTTTACAAAGTTGTGGAGTTCTCTTCTCCGCAAAACAATACTGTCTCTTGTGAAATCTCGACAGGAAGCTCAGCTGGCACAAACCCTGCTTTTGGACTTTGCTGTTCATAACATCCAATTAGGAGATTGGCTCCTAGTTAAGGAGTGGAAAGAAGGCACCACTAGTGACAAAGTGGTGTGAACCTCTCCAAGCATTACTGACCACAGAAACTTCCGTCAAGACAGCTGAACACAGGTGGACCCATCACACTTGGGTCAAGGTCTCTGAAACCCCAGAGATTTGGACATCTCAGCTGGAGGAGAAGGATGGGAGGCCGCGACTGGCACTGCAGGAGTCGACTGGAGCAGTAGCCAGGACGTCAGCATCGGGGGAAACCTCGTGTGCCTACCCACAGACTGTCTGGTGAAATAGTTTGTATGGGCATCCCTCCTTTAGAATCTCCAGTCATTGGGGGCTAATCCTCAACTCTCATTATTTTCTTTATGTTAAGCTGTTTCTGTGCCTTCACTTGTCACAGGTGGTGCAGAAGACAACATGAAAATTAGATTAGGAAATTAGACTACACCATTAGAATGTTTTTCTTAATAATCTTACCTTTACATTGTCAGATAGGTTTTAGCCAGAGGTGGGAGAATCTTTTTTTTAGTCCTAGAAGAAGTAGCAAAAGTCTTTAACCTTAACAATTGTTGGGCCTGCAGAAGTCCAGGAAGATCTGACAACAGGCCATGGGTAGCTAACATGCCTATCCCAGGTTACCTCCAAACTGGTCAGGAATGTTATGTAGGTGAGACTGAAATATAGTTTATGATTTAAATATTCTCATGAAGGACTTTTAAAACTGTATTACAAGAGCTACAGAGATCACCACCACACCCTGAATGGGGCTCTGAGGAGCCCTACACCATTCGCTGATGAAGATAAGATAAAGCAACAGCTCAGGGCTGGGGACATTTACAAAGCCCAAGCCTTATACCTTCGGGAAGGAGACCACAGCCCCAGAGCTATCAGCTGCCAGGCTCAAAAAGACCCTCACACCAAAGGGGGGGGGAGAAAGGCTTTGACTGTGTGTTGGAAAGTCTCTGGTCAGAGGCAATGAATGCCCATCCTCTGCTGTGCAGAGGAGCTCAGCTGAGGGGCCCTTCACCTGGGGTAAAACTTATCTGCAGTAGAGGGGGTGACATGGCCCATAAAAAGCCCCCCAAAGGGGTCCCCAGACCCTGCACCAGAGCACTTCAGATCATGCAACAGATCCTCAGTGTTGCAAGGGACAGTGTCAAACTGGCCCCCTGCAAGGGAACCACGTGGGCAGTCCCACCTGGCCCAAAGCATATATTAATCCACTGAATTCTATACTCTGTGGCATGGTGTGGAGGCAGTGACAGGGGACCCTCACCACCAGAAGACCAGATGGAGAGGAGCAACGAGATGTCGTTGGAACCCTTGGATGGGTGATATGCTTCCACCTAAGCCGTCACTCTCTCTCCCTGTCCCCCCACCCCCCCCATCTTTCTCTCTCTCTCCTTTCTTTCTTTCTTTCTTTCTTTCTTTCTTTCTTTCTTTCTTTCTTCTTTCTTTCTTTCTTTCTTTCTTTCTTTCTTTCTTTCTTTCTTTCTTTCTTTCTTTCTTTCTTTCTTTCTTCTTTCTTTCTTTCTTTCTTTCTTTCTTTCTTCTTTCTTTCTTTCTTTCTTTCTTTCTTTCTTTCTTTCTTTCTTTCTTTCTTTCGTTACTGTTACCATTCAGGAACACATAATCACAGAATGATTATATGCAGGCGCTTTTATTGAAGACCTCTGGGTGTCAGGGGTACAGACCCAAATCTGACTCTGACATGGGTTCGGGATGAACTACTGTGGCTATAAAATGGGGCCCCCTATCTGATGATATCCCTAGGGGTACCCCGAACGTGGGAATGATCTCTTGTAGTAACCACTTAACTGTTTCCTTTGCTTGGTTTGTGCAACAGGGAAGGGCTTCTGGCCATCCAGAAAATGTGTCTACCCCCACTAACAGATATTTGTATCCTCGAGTCCTTGGCAATTCTACAACATCCACCTGCCAATAGTCTCCAGGTTCTATTCCTACCCAAATCCTTCCTAGCTGTGCCTGTTGTCTAGTCACTGGGTTGTTCTTTAAGCAGATTCCACACTTTGACATTACTGATTTTGCCATTGTTAACATCTGCACCGAGATTAAGTTTCCCTTTAGCAATTTTACCAACGTCTCTGCACCCCAATGACATTCGTTATGTTTAATTTGTAGAACTTCTCTCATTATCAAGGGGGCTACCACTATTTGTCCTTGTGTAGTTACATACCACCCTTCTGAATTCTTTTGTGCATTTAGCAAATGACCCGATCTCTCATCTTCTACTGAATATTTAGGTTTTGGAGACAAATTGAATTGAGATACATTAAGCTTTAAAGGTATCAATGCCATTGTTGTTTGCACTTCTCGAGCAACCTTTCAGGCTGTCCAGTCTGCCTTTCAATTTCCCTCACAAATTTTGGAGTTTCCTGATTGGTGCGCTTTACAGTGTATAACTGTCGCCCTGGTTTTTTAAGATTCTCAAGGCCTTCTGATGTTTACATTCTTCTAAGGAACTTTATCATGCACTTTCTTGTAAATAACTTGTTGTTCACATTCCTTTGATGGAGGAGGAGAGAATTGATAGACTATTGTGGTAGCCAGTGTCATTGGAGAGGTGTCACTGTCACCCTCCAATCCTCTGTCACCTTTGTAAAACTATATATATAGGAGTCAGAAAATAAAACTTCCCTTTTTTCCTTCACCTTGAGAGAGGTGTGTGCTCGTGTTCCTTTGTGTCTAATAGCGACATATAACTGCCACTTGTTCAGGTTTTTGTACTGCTTTTATCAATTGCAGGACTGCATCTTGATGTTTAATGTGTGTACCTTGAGAAGACAGCAGTCCTCTTTCTTTCCACACTGCTCCGTGTACATACACCACTCCAAAAGCATATTTTGAGTCAGTCCATATGTTTACCCTTTTCCCTTCACTCAATTCTAGTGCTCTGGTTAAGGCAACTAGTTCTGCCCTCTGGGCAGATGCATTTGGTGGTAATGCTTTTGCCTCCACTACTGTACTGATTGTTGTTACCGCATATCCAGTGTATCTGGTTCCATTCTCCACGAAGCTGCTTCCATCTGTGAATAGCTCCCACTCTGGTTGCTCTAGCCGGATGTCTTTCAGGTCTTGTTTCGCTGAATAGGTGTGCTCTATTACTTCTACACAGTCATGCTCTAATGGGCCTTCTTCAGTTGTGGTACCTGGAAACAAGGCTGGATTCAAAAGGTTAGTTGTTTTTAATATGACATCATCCTGCTCGGTCAAGATTACCTGGAATTTCATCATCCTGCTTGGAGATAGCCAATGGCCCCCCTTCTGCTCTAAAACAGTGGTTACCATGTGTGGTACATAGATATCTATGTGCCTTCCCATAGTGAGCTTCCTGGCTTCTTGTATCAGCATCACAGTGGCTGCGACTGCCCACAGACGAGGGCCATCCGGCACTTAGGTTGTCAAGTTGTTTGGAAAAATAGCCCACTAGCCTTTTCCAGCTTCCCAGACATTGGGTCAGGACTCCCAGTGCTAGGCACAGCCTTTCATGTACAAACAGCTGAAAATCTTTAGACAGATCAGGTAACCCTAATGCTGGAGCAGTTGTCAGTGCTTCTTTTAATTTTAGGAAGGCTTCTTTCTGTGATTTGCCCCAGGTGAATGGTTGCGTTCTCTGGGCTTCATACAGGGGTTTCACAATTAGTCCATAGTCCATGATCCACAGGTGACACCATCCTGCCATCCCGAGGAAGACTCACAGCTCGTGTAGATTCTGGTGCTCTGGAATAGCACAAAATGCTTGAATACAGTTAGTACCTAGTTTTCACTGCCCTTGTGAAATTTCACATCCCAGGTAGATCACAGTCTGTCAGGCAATTTGTGCCTTGTCTCTGGACACTTTATATCTTCCCATTCCCAGTGAATTTAAAATCTCGATCGTTACCTTTATGCAGGTTGCTTTTTCTTCTGTAACTATCTGTATATCATCAACATACTGCAACAACAGGTACTGGTCTCTCGGTACTTGCCCATTCTCAGTCCAAATCTCCAGCTCCTTCTCCAGTTGGTTTCCAAATAGAGTCAGTGAGTCCTTGTATCCTTGTGGAAGCCGTGTGCAGGTGAGCTGGGTTTTTCTTCCATTCCCTGGATTTTCCCATTCAAAGGCAAACAGTTTCCTACTTTCTTTGCCAAGGGGTATGCAGAAAAAGGCATCTTTTAGAACAATTATGGTAAACCATTTATATATCTCTTTTATGGATGTCAACAATGTGTAGGGATTGGCAACCACTGGATAAATGTTTTTAGTTATTTCATTTACTGCTCTCAAATCCTGCACTAGTATATACTCACCATTTGCTTTCTTTATTGAAAACATTGGTGTATTATATTCTGATTCACATTCCTCTAGAATTTGATACTTTAAGAATTTATCAATAGTCTTTGCTATTCCTTGCTGTGCTTCTGGTTTTATGGGATACTGTTTGACCTGTACAGCCCTCTCCCCTTCTTTTAATTCCACAAGTACTGGTTGTGCAAATTTAGATTTTCCTGGTATATCTGTTTCCCATACAGAGGGAATCACTGCATCTTCTACTTCCCTAGGGATCGTAGGAACCGGTTTTTCTTTTATCATTAGAATTTGTCCTGTCTTTGACTTGGGTATTTTAATTAAAAGTTCCCCGTTCTCAAAGGTTATTACCGCATCAAGTTTTGCCAACAAATCCCTCCCTAAAAGCGGAATTGGACACTCAGGCATATATAAGAATTCATGCGTTAAAACCTTGTTCCCAAAACACAAATCTAAGGGTTGTAAGAATGGCCGATTTTCCTCCTTTCCTGTGGCTCCAACTATTGTTATTGTTTTGTCCCCAATTTCCCCTTTCAAATAATTTAGTACTGAATATGTGGCCCCCGTATCCACCAGGAATTTTACTTCTTTATCCCTTAATTGTATGGTTACCACAGGTTCCTGTACTGATTTTGGGTCTGGTTCTAGTCAGCTGTGATATTCCCCCAACACCATCGCCTTGGCAATGTCTTCCTGCTGGAACTGATTGCCCTGGTTAAACTGGTCTGGTCACTCTCTCTTCCAACGCCCCTCCTGCTTGCAACACGCACACTGATTTAAGCCTAACCCTTGCATGACTGGCCCTCCGTGACCCCTGCCAAACCCGTCTCTACCCAGTCCACGACCACCTCTGCCGCGTCCTCTGAAACCTGTGTTATAAATGATCAATCGAAAACCAAATTATAAAAAATGTGAAAAGATTTATCTTTTTCCGCAACAGTTTATACAGTTTATTGTGCCCGAGGGGAAGGAGTCCCAGTTTCTTTTGTAACTCTTCACATTCATAGTTGGTTTTTTCACTGTGCAGAGCTAGACAAAGGCTGTCTCCTGGTTGATAGCCAGCGTCGATCGAGTCCGGGGAAGTCATGTATTCACATGTATCTTTCTGGCAACTCTGGCTATCTTGATCGATATTATCCGCAGGACGATGATCGCTCTTAGGCGGTTTCCAATGACTCGAGATACCTGTGATCATCGCGTTGGGTGCGTCTATTCTTACACTAAAGTGCTGATCTTTATCTAGCCATCTCCGGGAATTTTGGAGTTTGAATAGACATCTGTCCCTCAGGCTGCTTGTGGTCAGAGACTCGTTTGGATTTCACAATCTTTATAAAATACATTCGTTGATAGCATGAATTATTTCTAACATATATTACAATCCCTCCCCTTTAATATCACCACATTAATTCATGCCCCCTCTATATCCCAAAATCACTAATATCTATTTATTTCCTACTTCTACCCTCCACTTTTTAAGGGTCTCCTACAAAGAGAAAACTTTATTAGATTCTTATTCCATGTTCTCCTTGTGGGATTCCCTGATAACCAGTATAATTGTTCGTATTCGTTTTGATTCATTTTTCAAATTTTGCCAAGACTTCGGCAGCATTGCTTGCACACTTTTCTCTCTCCCAAGCTCATGATCTTGGATGTGTTGTTTCCAGAAGCCAACTCCGGGTCCACGGGCACTATTGCTATCTGCATACCCTGTACCACAGAATGAATCAGTCTAATAAAACAAGGAATTAGACACGGGAGAAATAGGATTCCTGCTACTGAACACAGCACAAAGAATATTATTTTGTTCCACCAGGCCCCATCAAATAATCTGTCCCACCAGGATGATTGTAAAATCGAATTCCATTTTTGAACTGGGACATGGGCCACCTTCTTAATTTCAGCTGCCAATCCTCTTACGGTTTCCCCATAATCATCAATTTCGATACAACATTCCAATTCATTGAATTTTCCACACACTCCCCCTTCTTCGGCTAGCAAATAGTCTAAAGCTATTCGATTCTGGTACACAAATGCTCGCACCTGGGTGTGCTGCTGACTTAGTAAATCCAGGGCCTCTGAAGTGTGATTTGACACAATTTCCACCACTGCCTGCAACCTGATCAGCCAGTTCAGTAGATAAATTGGAGTCCTATATCCATAGCTTCTGTCCTGAGCCCATGTGGCCGGTCCATAATAATCAATTATTCTTGCTGCTGGCCACTCTTCCTCCCCCCAAGTTTGCCTGCCACTTATGACAGGTATCATTTTCTTGAGGCTTCTTCGCTCCCTCCTCAGGGTCTCATACAAAGGAGCCCCTAATAAGTTACTTTTTGTTTGGGAGAGAGTGAAGAAGACTGGCCGGATCATGCCCAAAGTGCATGATCCTTTCCACCTTGGAGGCAACTCACTGTAGGCTTTCTTTCCACAAATCCAGTAAATTCCATCTGAGGCTTTCCATCTAATGTCAGTTTTCTCTGGGTCTCCCCAATATTCTCTCAGACTTACCAAGGATTGGTAAGGATTGGCTCCAGGACTTTTGACCCAGCAAGGTCCTATTTGTCTGTTCCATTCACAATTTGTTTCGTTTTTCTGGCTCCAGTACCCCGTAGGATGTTCCGGTTGCCAGACTTTGCCCTTGCTGTTTGAATTTACCATCAGAGTAGTTATACACGGAGTGCATCCCACCATTTCGGTATATTCTTTCCCCTCTCGACTGATGCAGATCATTCCAATTACCCTTTGATCCAACACCCATCCCTCAGGTCTCTGTGCCAATTTTGAGACCCTTGGGTTGTCCCATTTCAAAAGCTGTTCCGGAGCCAAACCTTCACCCTTCTAAGGCCATTTCTCTGCCCATTTCAGCCCCCCGCAAAATCAACAATTTGACAATCCCAATTCTGTGGCAATTTCCTGCATTAAATCAATGAATAAGTTCCGGTCTGGGGAAGGTAGTTCCCCATCAGCGTATTGTTTCTCGAGCAGTTTGTACTGCTCTCCCAGAGTTTTCAATCTTTCTTGCTCCACTCTTTTCTTCCTAAGTTCTGACTCTCTCCTTTTCAGTTCCTGAGTAATTTCCCTCATCTTTCCCTCAGTATCCGTTCCATCTTTGTTTCTCGCAAAACAGACAACCCTATCATATTGCAGGCAGACTCTATCATCGTTTGCCTGTGCTAAGTCAAATATGATCAGTTCCCTGCTTATGGTGAATTTGTTGTCAAATTTCATATTTCTTCCTGTCAGGACCAGGACATCGCTCTGGCTGTCCTGAGCAGCCCAGACCCCTGCCAGGAGTCTCAGAGACTCTGGAACAGAGCCCAAAATGCCCCTGTGGTTTTGATTATGATTTGTGAAGCAAATTACCAACCTTGTATGAAGATCAGCAAGCCACAACAGTTTAAGTAGAATATTAGTGAAGTTATCACAGGGTGGAAAAGTAAATTTTAGGGGTTTTGGTATGGGGGTTCAGGGGGCAAGATGGAGGGAACTGAGTGTGTCCAGCCTTTCTCCTTCTTCTTCTTGGCCTCCATCTTCTGCTGTGATGTTGGCACTTACAGATTGGTTTAGAGTAGAAGTTAACTGTCTAACATAGGTGATAGGTATTTGTAGAGAGTTTTTGTTGAGACTTAGCTGGTGGGAAAAGAGACGTGAGAAAATACAGCTAGGAAAGCAACAGCTGCCTAATTCAAGGACACAGTTTCCTTGAGCAAGAAGCTGTTCAAGAAAATATGTGATAACAGGAGGTAAAAAGAAGCCACAAATATCCTGAGAGAGGTGGGACTGACTTTTTATAGCTGACCAATAATGAGCTTTACTTTTGTAATATGTATGAGCCTTATTACTGTGATTATAAAAGTGTGCCTGTTAATCAATAAATCTGAGACTTGTTGATCATCATCGGATGTGCTTGTCTCCCGTCGAACCCGTCAGGTATTGGAAAGTAATTGTAAACATTGTACACATAGTTTTTAGTATAAAGACATAACACCACCCCGGGGGCAGGCAGAGTGCCTCGGACTGTCTTGGTGAGCTGACCTCGGCAGGACAGGAGAAAATTTTTTATAGATAAGATAAAATAAACAACCTTGAGACCGAGAAATGAAGAGCCCTGACTCCTTCTTTAAGCGCCGGGCTGGGAAAACAGACTTCCGAACTTTTCTCGGGGTCACTCTGACAAGCTAATGATCCCGACATCTTCCTACCCAGTTCATCTTTCTGTTCATCATACACATCCCCAGTTTCGAATTGTCATAACACAATGGATTCACCTGGTGATATGCTACAAAAATTGGCTGTGTCTTTCCCCCAACCCACACTGTCCGATTACATTGATGGCAAACGGGGATTGACATTAGTTGTACATTCCTTTTCTGTATCTGATGTTGGTGCTTGTCTGACTGTCTGTTCCACGTCTCCGCCTCCGGATCTATACATAAGATCTCTTTGCCTGATTTGCATAATCTGAGCCAAGTGCCGTTTATCAAACAGTACCTGCCAGACTCCCTGATGCACTCCTCCAGGGCTTGGTATGCTGAGGTTCCACTGTCCCTTTGCTCGATTGGGACTATCTGAGTGCACTTATTGCACTCGTCCATGGAGCTCTCATTTCTGTCATGGATCGGGGTCTCAGGGTGCAGACTCTGCGTCCCGCACATGGCTAGGCTCAGGACAAACAGGATTCCCTCTAGGCATACTCCTCTACCTTTGCCTCTGCCCCCTGGGGTGCCACCAGCGGCGAGGAAGACCATCTTCGCGGCAGCAGGAGTATTCTTCAGGGAATACATTCTCAGACCTTGCCACATACCTCCTCTTAAAGGCGCCCCACCTTGAGATCTTGACAGTATCTGAGCTGCACGGTACTTTGTTTGATTTCCGACACTCCACATCCAAAGTCTCTGCTTTAGATTTAAGTTTTCCACCCACCCCGTTCTGAAAAATGTGGAACCACTCCTGTGAGTCTAATTCAATGATTCCTAAATTTGTGGCTAGGGCTAGAATACGGTCAGTCAGTTCAAGCTCCTCTTCCAGACACTGAGTGCACAATCCCTTTGGCCTCTGCCCCCTTCTGCAATGTATAACAAAAGTTCCCTGACGATATTGACACTTAAAGTGTACAAATGGATAGTATACACAATCTGACAGTATACAATCTATCCGTTCACCATCGGTCATTTATGAGGACGTTGGAGTTTGATTTTCAGGTCGCCTGGGGAAGAAGTGACCCTCTACTCGGGTGCTTCTTCCCAGTGTTTGACCTTCTTCACTCTGGACGCGGGCGTCCAACCTTTCTCCCCTGTCCGAATGGCCGTGTCTGTTGTCAGAAGGACAAGAAAGGGGCCTTCCCAGTGAAGGGATAGGGGTACATCTTTCCACACTTTCACAAGCATTCTGTCACCCAGTTGAATTTTGTGGATAGCAAATCCCAGAGGGGTGCTCTGAGATACGATCCCTTGTTTTCTCAGTTCCTGTAAATTTATGTTTATCACTACCAAATATGGTTGAATCTGGCTGTCCTCCAATTTGGGGTGTCCCACCGACATCCCGTGCTTGTATGGCATCCCATATAGCATCTTGAAGGGTGAGAGCCCTGTCTCAGAATGAGGCATCGTCATGATATTAAGCAAGGTCAGAGGGAGGCATTTCAGCCAGAACATCCAAGTTTCTAAAATTAATTTAGACAACTGTGCTTTCAAAGTCTGATTCATCCTTTCAACCTGTCCTGAGCTCTGAGGATGCCACGGAGTGTGGTATTCCCACTGAATGCCCAGTGCCTCTGCCATCTGCTTAATAATTTTCGAGGTAAAATGAGTCCCTTGATCCAAGTCAATATAATTCACCACGCCATAGCAGGGCACAATTTCTTCCAGCAATTTCCTGGACACTGTCTGAGCCATTGCCCTTGGACTGAGTGTCCTGGGTTGGCTGTATGATGCTTTTATCTCCAATCGTCTTGTTCTGTTCATGCTGAATAGTAAGTTTTGCACCTTTAAGACTTATTGCAGAGAGTGAAAGGGGAGAGAAATGCACAGGTTTTTTTTCCTCCAGACACTGCTCTTACTCCCCCACATTCCTCCTCCTGGACTGTTGTTGTCTGCGGACAGACAGCGGGACAGAGCTCTTCTTTTGCTTTTTAGTTAGTGTTAGTTAGCTGAGGCAAAGAAGTTCCCTGGACTGTGTTTTTTCCCCTTTTCTTTGGACCTCTTGAAACCTGCTCTGGACTGAACACCCAGAGGAGCACCGACAGCTGAAATTTCTGGCCCACCGGGTCGGGCCTGGCCTGTGACAATTCCAGCACCAGAGGGAGTGATCAGAGACAAAGTGAGCTGCAACCCGGGGACAGGGTTTTTCTCAGTTTGTCATCTTTTTTAGAGTGGCAAGGGGTCTCATTGTTTGATATTGCTTTAGTTTTATTGTTTAATAAACAGGTTTTTTCCACCTTTCTCCAAGGAGGTAATTTTTTTTTTTCCTCCCGGACCAGTTGGGGGGGGGAGGGGCCGATTGGATCTGTTTTTCCCACCGGAGTTCCTTGGGGGATTCTTCCCCAAATTTACTCTAAACTTGGACACTGGGGAAAGCTTTCACTCAATGGGTCAATTTGTCTACGATTACAAGCACAAATTTGAACCTTCCCACCTTGGGCAATTCAGTAAAATTGACTTGAATTCTTTCAAAATATCGGTATGCGAAGGGGGGACTCCCCAAGATTGCCTGTCTTGCCTTAGTTTTGTTCATTTTCTGGCAGATCAGGCATCCTTGTACCTCTTGTTTGGTCAATTTGTAAATTCCTCTGCACCCGAAAAATTTCAAAAATTGTTCAGCTAGGGCCTGGGCCCCCCAATGTGTTCGCTGGTGCAGCTTCCTCAAAATCCTCCTAGTAAAACCATTAGAGACTAGTTCTCTCCCATCTGGTAGTTTCCACTTACCTTCCTCTAATTTTCCCCCAATCTTCTCATAACTTTCAATCTCCTTTGGGGAGGGTTGAGGAGGGTCGTCGGGGACCTCGATCCCTTCGATCTCCGGAGTACTTACTGTCATCTGTGCCGCGGTTTTGGCTTCCTGGTCTGCCAAGTTGTTTTCCCGGGTTCAGAACTGCATCCCTGTCTGGTGTCCCTTCACATGGACAACTGAAATTTCTTCTGGCTCACTTATCACTTCCAGAATTTGCCAGATCAATTCCCCGTGCATCAGTCCCCATCCCCATGTGTTGATCACCCTCCTTTCTTTCCAAATTTTCCCAAAGGTGTGAACCACCCCAAAGGCATACCTAGAATCTGTAAAAATTGCTCCCTTCTTTCCTTTCAGTCCTTTCAAGGCTCTCAGAACTGCATACAGTTCGCAAGCCTGTGCCAACCAACCCGTGTTTAGGGGGCCAGCTTCTATCACTTATCCTGTTTGCCCATCCACGACTGCATATCCTGACTTTCTTTTTCCATCAATCACCCTGCTTGAACCATCTACAAACCATTTTTCCCCTTCATCTAATTCTTCTTTTTCCAAATCTTCCCTAATCTTTGCCTGCAATTCGACTGCTTTCACACAATCATGAATGAGTTCCTCCGAAGTTTCCCCAAACAAGAACTGAGCTGGATTTTGCGCAGTTGTTGTCCGCAATTCCAAATCCTGTGAATGAATCAAAATGGCTTCATACCTCAGCAATCTAGCATCCGTGAGCCACTTATCTGCTTTCTGTTGTAGTATGCCCCACACATTGTGTGGTGCAAATACTGCCAAAGGTGCTCCAAAAGTTTCTTTCTTAGCTTCCTCCATCAACAATGCTACAGCGACAATCTCTTGCAAGCACGTGGGCCAGCCCCTGCTGACCGGGTCCAAAAGCCTAGACAAGTAACCCACTGGTTTCCTGACCCCTGCCCAGTCCTGTGTCAGCACACCATGTGCCGTGTGATTGCTCACATCCACAAACAACTGGAATGGCCATCTCACATCGGGGAGGCCCAGCACTGGTGCTGCTGTGAGTACTTCTTTGACTCTCCTGAATTTGTCCTCATCTGCCTTTGTCCATTTGATCCTGTTCATGGTGAGTTTTTCAGGATCAAACTTCTTTTTCCCTCTGGTTAATCAGTGTCCCAAGTACCTGACGTCGGGCTCTGTGAATTGCAACTTCGACTTCGACACCTTCAATCCTTTTTCCCCTAAAAAGTTCAAAAGTTCACTGGTATTCATCCTCACATTCTCCTCCCTTGGACCCGCAATCAACAAATCATCTACATATTTTAGCAATTTTGTTCCCTCCGTTGGTACAAAGTGACTCAGCACCTGTTCGAGTGCTTGCCCGAAAAGGTTTGGGGAATCAACGAAGCCCTGAGGCAACGATGTCCATCTGAGCTGCTGCTTTCTGTTCATCTCTGGGTCTTCCCACTGAAATTCAAAGTAATCTCTGCTGTCCTCTGCTAAAGGACAGGTCCAAAAAGCATCTTTCAGATCAATCACACTGTACCTCGTGTCCTTGGGAGAGATGTTATTCAGCAGGGTGTAAGGATTAGAGACCGTGGGGAACAGTGTCTTAGTCCTTTGATTCACAGCCCTTAAATCTTCCACTAACCTGTAGCTAGCGTCTGTCTTTTTCACTCCTAAAATTGGGGTGGTGTGCTGGGACAGCCATGGTTCCAATGTTCCTTTCTTTATTAATTCATCAATCACTGGTTTCAGTCCCTTCTTTCCTTCCATGGGGATGGGGTACTGTTTGACCCAAATGGGGTCTCCTGGTCTTTCAATTTCAATCTGGATTGTCTCGATGTCCAGCCTCCCGTCCTCCCCTCAGACATACCAAACCTTTGGATCAATTCTCTCCTCATCCTGGGTGGTGAGTTTATACAACCTCACCTTGAGCTGGGAATTTTCTACTGCTAAATCAATTTCCAATGCCACCATCAAGTCCTGTCCCAGCAAGTTAAAGTCTGCATCTTTTATTAATAACATATTTCCTATACACTTTTTAGTTTCTGTCTCTATTTCGACATCCTTTATAATCGGAACCTTAAAAGGCCTCCCTTTTGCACCAATTACCATCATTTTATCATCGCTCAGAGAGCACCCTCGCGGTAACTGCTGCACTGTGGTCCGTTCTGCCCCGGAATCTACTAAAAACCAAATTTCCTGCCTGTGGGGTCCCATTCTCAATTTTATCAAGGGCTCCCTCGGTGTTCTGGACCCCAAACTGAAAAGCCCCTGACACCACTAATCTTCCTGAAACATAGTTTGATCCTTGACCTTGTTGGGACAATTCTTCCAAATCTGTCCCTTTTGCTTGCAGTAGTAGCACTTGATGTCCTTTTTCTGGTTGTTTGAACCTTTTCCTTGGGAAAAATTTTGCTTCTTCGCTGGCACCATTTTCGTTGAGTCTCTGATCTTTTCCTGTTTCTGTGCTTCCCTCACTGCAGCCACCAGTACTTTCGCTTGAATCTTCTGCTTTTCTTCATCTCTCCTCATGCAGACCTTCTGGGCTTCCCAGAGCAACTCCTGCACTTCCCTATCTTGCCATCCATCTATCTTTTCTAATTTATTCCTTATGTCTTCCCATGATTTCGCCACGAACTGAGTTTTCAGCAAAACCGCCCCAATTGGAGAATTAGGGTCTGTCCTGGAATACATCCTCAGGCTCTTTCGGAGCCTTTCCAACCATTCCGTGAGGGTTTCGTCCTTTCCCTGACATTCCCTGAGTACTTTACTCATATTTTGTCCCTTAGGCACCGCCTCCCTGATACCTTGAATTATCATATTTCTAAAATTTATCATTTTCTGCCTCCCTTCCTCCGTCTGGGCGCTCCAAGACGGCTTTTGGTTTGGCTACCTCTGGCGTCCCCACTCTCCCTGGGGATTCCTGTTCTCCCAATCCCTGATCTCAGCTTGTCGGATCATTTCTCTCTCCTCATTGTTAAACAGTGACCTCAGGATCGCATTGAGATCCTCATAAGTGTAGGTGCTGGTTCCTAGAAATTCATCTAGTCTTTCCGCCACCCTCAAAGAATCACCCATCAATTTCCCCATTTCTTTCTTGAAAGTCCTCATGTCCCCGGTGTTGTACGAAGCCGATAGTTCCCGGAGCTGTCGGCACTTCCCGTAAAGGAAAGAGACCGGTCTTTTCCTCCTCATCATCACTGTCTCCAGTGGTCGCCCTCCTCGTTCTCCGTCTCGTTTGATGGGCCAAAGGAGAGCTGGTTTTCTTGGGGAAAATTACCTGTTTTTCTTCGGAGACACCTGGTCCGGAAAAGACTGATAAGGAAATCAAGGAGTGAGAACCTAATTAACATCAGAAGTGTCATGGTTTGACACTGGCACAATGCCAATGCCCTATGAAAATATACTTCCCTGGTGTTTGCTGTGAGATGAGACCAAGAAATAAGCAAAGCAGGCCTCTACCTTAGAAAAAAAAAAGTTTATTAACTAAACTACAAAGGGAAAAAAAAAAACCACACACACACACACACCTGGAAAATGAAAACTCCACAAAAAAAAACCATTTCCTCCTCCCCCCACCACATTTCCAATACATCTTCCAAATTTCAAGTCTCCATCCATCACCCAATAAATCACAGAATCACAGAATCACAGAAATTCTAGGTTGGAAGAGACCTTTAAGATCATCGAGTCCAACCCATATTCTAACACCTCACTAGATCATGGCACCAAGTGCCACATCCAGTCTTTTTTTAAACTCTACGAGGGATGATGACTCCACGACCTCCCTGGGTAGATGATTCCAGTATTTGACCACTCTTTCTGTAAAATACTTCCTCCTTATTTCTAGCTTGCATCTCCCTTGGCGAAGCTTGAGACTGTGTCCTCTTGTTCTGTCGGTTGTTGCCCGGAGAAAGAGACCGACCCCCAGCTCACCACAGCCACCCTTCAGGAAGTTGAAGAGAGTGATAAGGTCACCCCTGAGTCTCCTTTTCTCCAGGCTGAACAACCCCAGCTCCCTCAGTCGTTCTTCATATGGCTTGTGTTCCAAGCCCCTCACCAGCCTCGTTGCTCTCCTTTGGACACGCTCAAGCATCTCAACATCCTTCCTAAAGTGAGGGGCCCAGAACTGGACGCAATACTCCAGGTGAGGCCTCACCAGTGCCGAGTACAGGGGAAGAATGACCTCCCTGCTTCTGCTGGCCACACCATTCCTGATACTGGCCAGGATCCCATTGGCCTTCTTGGCCACCTGGGCACACTGCTGGCTCATGTTCAGCCGACTGTCAACCAGCACCCCCAGGTCCCTTTCCTCCTGAGCACTGTCCAGCCACACCGTCCCCAGCTTATATCGTTGCAGGGGGTTATTGTGGCCAAAGTGCAGGACACGACACTTGGACTTATTGAACTTCATCCCATTTGATTCTGCCCATCCCTCCAACCGTTCCAAGTCCCTCTGCAAAGCCCTCCGTCCCTCTAACACATCGACACACGTTCCCAGCTTAGTGTCATCTGCAAATTTGCTAATAAAGGACTCTAAACCCTCATCCATGTCATCAATAAAAATATTAAACAGACCTGGCCCCAGCACAGACCCCTGAGGGACACCACTGGTGACTGGCTGCCAGCTGGATGCAGCTCCATTCACCACCACTCTCTGGGCCCGGCCATGCAGCCAGTTCCTAACCCAGCAAAGAGTGTTCCTGTCCAAGCCACGGGCTGCCAGTTTGTCTAAGAGTATGCTGTGGGAGACAGTGTCAAAGGCCTTGCTGAAATCCAAATAAACAACATCTACAGCCTTCCCTGCATCCACAAGGCGGGTTACCTGGTCATAAAAGGTGACCAGGTTGGTCAAACATGACCTACCCCTCCTAAACCCATGCTGATTGGGTCTGATACCCTGGCCATCCTGTAAATTTTGCATGATGGCGCTTAATATAAACTGTTCCATTATTTTACCAGGTACTGAGGTCAGGCTGACTGGTCTATAATTACCAGGATCTTCCTTTGCACCTTTTTTGTGAATGGGTATCACATTGGCCAGCTTCCAGTCATCCGGAACCTCACCAGTGAGCCAGGACTGTTGGAAAATGATGGAGAGTGGCTTTGCAAGCTCATTTGCCAGCTCTCTCATTACCCTGGGGTGGATTCCGTCTGGTCCCATAGATTTATGAGTATCCAAACATTTCAGTAGTTCTCTGACTGCTTCCTCTTGGATAATGGGGGGACCATTCTGCTCCCTGTCACCATCAACCAGCCCAGGCGGGCAGGTGTCTTGAGGGCAAGTCATCTTCCCACTAAAAATTGAGGCAAAATAGGCATTAAGCACTTCTGCCTTTTCCTCATCTTCAGATACTCAGTTCCCACTTTTGTCCAATAAAGAACAAAGGCTGGTCTTACCTTTCCTTCTACCAATAATGTATTTGTAAAAACATTTTTTATTATCCTTTACAGAAGTTGCCATTCTAAGTTCAAACTGAGCTTTGGCCTCCCTAATTTTTTTTCTGCATGCTCTAGCAGCCTTCTTGAATACTTCCTTAGAGACCTGACCCTTCTTCCAATGCTGATACATCCTCTTTTTATTCTTAAGTTCCTCCAAAACCTCCTTGCCCAGCCAGGCTGGACGTTTACCCCGTTGACTGATCTTTCGGCACACAGGGATGGTCTGATCCTGTGCCCTCAAGATCTCTGTTTTGAGGTATGCCCACCCTTCCTGAACTCCTTTGTTTTTTAGGACTGCTTCCCAAGGGACGCTCTGAATAAGTCTCCTAAACAGGCCAAAGTCTGCCCTCCGGAAGTCCAATGCAAGAGTTTTACTGGTACTCTTCCTGACTTCACCAAATATTGAGAACTCTATTATTTCGTGATCACTCTGTCCCAAGTGACCTCCAACCACCACATCTCCCACTAGCCCATCTCTATTTGCAAATAGCAGATCTAACATAGTCCTTCCCCTGGTGGGTTCACCCATCAGCTGCAACAAAAAGTTGTCCTCCATACATTCTAAGAATTTCCTAGACTGCCTCTTTATTGCTGTATTAAGTTCCCAGCAGATGTCTGGTAGGTTGAAGTCACCCACAAGAACAAGGGCTGATGATCTTGAAACATTACCTAGCTGCTTATAGAATAAGTCATCTACCTCTTCTTCCTGGTCGGGTGGACGATAACAGACTCCCAGTATGGTGTCAGCCTTGTTGGCCTTCCCTTTTATTCTTACCCATAGACATTCAACTCCATCTTCCTTAGTTTCAATTTCAATGGCATCAAAAGTCTGCTTAATATAAAGGGCCACCCCTCCACCTCTTCTTCCTTTCCTATCTCTCCTGAAGAGCTTGTATCCATCCAGTGCAGTACTCCAGTTATATGAGTCATCCCACCATGTTTCCGTGATGGCAACTACATCATAGCTCTGCAGTTGCACCGCGGCTTCCAGCTCTTCTTGTTTGTTGCCCAAGCTGCGTGCATTGGTATACATGCACCTCATCTGGGCTACTGACTTCACCTCTAACTTAGCCTTGCAATTCTTGGGCCTGTTTCCAGATAGCTCAGCTGGTTCCCCTTCCCCCTTCAAACCTAGTTTAAAGCTCTCTCAATGAGGTCTGCTAGCTCATGACCTAAAACCCTTTTGCCCTTAACAGAGAGGTGTGCCCCATCTGATTCCAGCAGAGAAGATGCTGTAAAAGTTTCCCCATGATCAAAGAATCCAAAATTTTGCTGATGACACCAACCCTTGAGCCACTTGTTGATGATGCGTATTCTTCTGTTTCTTTCATCATTTTCCTCCGCCACCAGAGGGCGGAGTGGAATATTCAATTCCAGTCCATCAAGAGGAGAGGAGTCCTTCTTGGGCCATGGTGACCTCTTCCTTGCATGCCCAGCGCTCTCACCACTGGACATGGAACAGAGCTACTTCAAGGGTTATCCTTTTAAGGGTGCTTTGACCAGTTCCAAAAAAAAGGCACAGTTTTCTCTCATCTCGGGACCTCTTGTCCCCCCCATACTTGTCTACCCCCTGGGGCCGGGGGGTCTCCAAAACTGAACCCTCTCATTCTGAGCCATCGCCTCCCCCCTGCATGCAGCCTCTGTGTCGCAAGGAAGCATGATTCTGTCCGTGGCTGTACCAAAAAGAGTCCAGCAACCAGCTACTCCATCATCTCTTTCCGGCCTCTTCTTCACTCTCCCAGCCTCACTCACTGCTCCGACTATCATTCTCTTGCCCATTTCCACTTTATCATCCACTCCATCTCCCCTCCAGGAAAGGTCCAAATGCTCTGTGAGGTCTTCATTGTCCAGAAAGGGGTTAACAAACTTCTGCACGCGGCCAGGCTCCTTCCCTGCTGCACTCCCCCTTCCCCCTCCTTCTTCACAGCCGATATCACTTCAAGGCCACAGGCCCGTACCAGCTTTCTCTCTCTCTCATCTTCTAGCTGGGGGGGGGGGGGGGCTGCCCAAATCTTCTCGGGGCCTCTCTCCCTCTGTCTCCCCTGGGGGGGGCTGCCCAACGCCTCCTGGTGTCCCCACCACCCTTCCATCCTGAGGGGTCAGGCCTACCTCTGCCGGGCCGCAGGTTTTCCCCTCCCCCGCCCAGCTCAAAGCCGGGCAGGGGAGGCCTTGCCTCTTTGCTGGCCGGAAATCAAAAAAGCGAGCCCAAGGGAGTGCTCTGCTTCTAACCCCTGTGTTCTCAGAGGCGCATCCACCCTCAGTGGCCAAGCCTGGTGTCAATTTAAAATCTGAACACCTATTGGCCTCTGGCCACTCCATTCCCAGAAAACCTGCTTCCTGTAAACCCACGACATTAAGCTAAGAAATCTGGGTCCGATAGGAAACCAAATACTAAGAACTATGCAACTTGGAAGCAATGAACATTGAACCAATGGATTTCTATGAGTTTTTGACTGTATAAAGTTTGGGAAAAATCTAGTAAAACCTATGTGTGTATGGAATATTTTCCAGGGCACATCCTGGCCAGAAATAAAGTAATGCCTGATTCTCTATCACTTCAAATATGGTGTTAGAGTGTTTTTGCTTTTCCCGCAGTTTTGGTGACACTAGCATCTTCTCACAGAAACCACCCCTGTAACTCCCCCCCCACAATCAAAACCTGGCCATGCAAATCCAATACATCAGGTGACATGTCTAGTGGATGAGGGAAAGGCTGTGAATGTTGGCATTCAGTCACTAGTGGGGTGTCGCAGACACCCTTTTGTGAAAAATCCTTTCTTGGGATTTTCCCTGCTGGAGCTGAGAGGTTTCAGCAGCAAATGTAAACAACGGTTATCTGCTGCTTTTTAATGCAACAGGTCCACCCGTGGTTGGTCCCCTGTAGATGTTTGGATCTACTGACCACTCACGGTGGAGCTGCTATCGCTCTCTGCCGAGACACAGACCTTTGTTATTCATTCTTTCTATCTCTATCCTTAGCTTAGCCAGCTTCTGAAGAAGCTCCTTTTCTTTCTATCTCTATGTAGTATAGTTATAATGTTATATATATATATATATCATAATATAATAAATCAAGCCTTCTGATCATGGAATCAAGATCCTGACTCTTCCATCCTCTAACAAACCCCTGTGACCACCGTAACAAGTGGTCAGTTTCGGGTCCAGTCCTGTTTAATATCTTTATTGATGATCTGGACAGGGGGATCATGTGTAGCCTTAGTAAATTCACAGATGACACCAAGTTGGGAGTGTTGAACTGTTGGAGGGTAGGAAGGTTCTTGAGAGGGATCTGGACAAGTTAGAATAATCAGCCTAGGCCAACAGTATGAAATTCAAAAATCAAAGTGCCAGGTCCTACATTTCAGACGCAACAACACCCTGTAGCACTACAGGCTGAGGAAAGTGCGGCTGAAAAGCAACTAAGGAGAAAAGGACCTGCGGGTATCACCAAATTGCGGGAAAAACAAAATCTGTCCAACATTTCTAGCGTTAGAGAATTGAAAGGAATGAGAATGCTTTGTCTTTACAAAAAAACTGTGGGTCTGTGTGAGAAATGATGCTCACTTTTAAAATTTCAAAGGTTTATCGAACTTTTACAAAATACAACAAATGACTAAATAAGGAAAAATTACAATGCCAGGAGCATGGAACTAAACCGCCATGTGCTCAACTTCAAAATGTCTGCTCCACCTTTTTATACATCTGGTGTTGCATCAGGTAACCTTAACCCCTCCTAAAGTCTATCAGTCAACTCTTCTTTGCCATCTATTGGTGGAGATTACTTTCTTGCAATTTGATTGGAGGTTAGGTGTTGCCATGTCATGCCTCCTAGTAACAAGCCTACCTTTCCCCCTAATGCCCTGACTACTAAGGCCAGTCTAGTGACAACAATATGAGGGGGAAGGGAAAGAGGACTACGGGGAGAACATATCACAATAACATAACTATACACTAATAAAACTTTTCATAGACATAATATTCATCCTTTAATTGTGAGAGCCAACCATCACATTATTCATCTATAACAAACCCCTTTTCGTTTTCTGTAATGTATTTGCCTAGAACAAAATATTCTTATTTTTAATTTCAATTATCTACTTCTTTTGAGCTAAAATTTAATTTTGGATGAGTCATACTAGTCTCTGTTGATGTGGGTGAGGACAGTGGAAAGAGAAAAAAACCTTCAAGTTTTAAACACAATGATTGGTGAAATTTGTGACAAATTGGTTGAGGTAGACAAAAGGGAATCACAGAGGTCTGGTATGGCTTTTTACTCCTATCTACTATGCCTATGGGGTCGCTATCCATAGCATGTGTATCTTGGTAGCAAGTACAGAGGTCAACTTGGTCTTGCCCTCTAGTCTGTTGTATTCTACTTTGTCAATTGTACCCGTATTGGATTTTGGAGGGAAAAGACAATTGAGGAATGATAGAGGTTTGGTATGGCTTTTTCTGGCCTTACATTACCATGCTTATGGGGTTGCTGCCCACAGCAGGGTTATATAATCTTCTTGGTGGCAAACACAGGGGCCAACATGGTCTTGCTCTCTAGTTTTTGTTTTACTCTACTTGCTAATTGTTAAACAAACTACCTTAACACTTTTTATTGTTTTCTGTATACTTCTTTTCAACAGACACTGGCAATCTCTATTTATTAAAACAGGACAATTACATCAAAAAATGATATGGTTAAAATTTCTCACTCAGTGTGTTACTTAAAATAGTCCTTGAGCTGGCTGGTGGAAGCTTGACTTTACTTTTTGGACATCTTGATGGTTTTCTGGTTATGTCTCGGTCTTTGCTTAAGAGTCAATTTTGTCTCACTTGGTATGGATGTTATGGTTTATTTTTTTGGTTCTTTCACTGAGTTTCGTAATTTTATCTTAGAGAGTATTCTGAAGAGGAGAAGCAGCAGAAGTCAGCCAATCTTCTTGTCAGCTTGGCTAGAACTGCAAGGTTGGCTTATGAACTATTGCTGGCAGGTGTCTCTTGGCCATTACATCTGGCAGAGACACTGCAGTTATCTTAGTTGAGCTTACATGGAAAAGAAAGTTATTAGCATCTAATAAACAGGTGGATTTATCTAGGCTCTAATTTCTTGTAGCAGCAATGCTCACTAGCTTGCATCCCTTGTGGTAGTCTGTTATTTTATAGTTTGTTCTTCTGTAGTAGGTTTTAAATATTCCTTGTTATAAGTCTGTAACGGTTCATTCCATGTACCCTATATGACTTCCCTGATGATTCAGTCCTGAGTTCTTTACCCCAAGATTTTCCCGCCAAGTGTATGTCAATCCCCCTGTCTATCAAAGATAGCACACCCTTTTTGTTCTGGAATATTCCCTGTCCTTCATCCCTTCCTTGAAGCAAGATTGGATTGCAAGGTTTGCTCCTTCCCCTTGTTGGCTTCTATTGGATAGCCCTTACCCTGCACTCCTTCCTTAATGCCTTCCTATTGGTAAAAGGTTGTGTCCTCCCTGTATTCCCTCCCCTCCTTAAAAAGCAGTTTTTTGCCCTCAGTTATTGTCACTTGTCCCTAACTCCTCTGGGGAAATAAACCCTCCTTGGAACTCAAGTGATCCCTCTCTATTCCTTTGCCTTGGTCCCTCATACTGGGTTGCTGCTATGTCACCCACACCACAGTAGTCTGCTGCAGGGAGCTGCGAGCCCCTGTAAGCACAGTCACCTGGGAAGGTCTCCGTAGAGATCCGGGGGCAGACTCTCTTGTGACTGCCCGTCGGTCTCAGGGAGTGAGCTGGCCTGAGAACATATTCCCTGCGACCCCAGCCCGCAGTTACAACCTGTGACGGTGGTCACAGGGGTTTTCAGATGGATGGAAGAGTCAGGGATCTTGATTCCATGATCAGCAGGCTTGATTTATTATATTATGATATATATATAACATTATAACTATACTACATAGAAGTAGAAAGGAAAGGAGCTTCTTCAGAAGCTGGCTATGCTAAGAATAGAATAGAAAGAAAAATAACAAAGGTCTATCTCTTGGCAGATAGCAAGAGCAGTCCTGTCGTGAGTGGTCAGTAGATCCAAACATCCACAGGGGACCAATCACGGATCCACCTGTTGCATTCCACAGCAGCAGATAACCATTGTTTACAATTGCTGCTGAAACCGCTGAGCTCCAGCAGGAAAAATCCTAAGAAAGGATTTTTCACAAAAGGTGTCTGCGACAACAACCCCCCCAAAATCTTTGGTTCTCAGGATCTTTAGGATACTCCAGGTTTGTCTGCACTGGCAAGACCTGGGTGTCTGCCACTCTAGGCTGTGGAGATGTGTCAGTGGCATGGGCGTCTCTTGGGACAAGAGGAAATACTGTGGTTTTGTGCTGGCAAGTGAAAGGCACAAGCAGCAGTTGTCACTGATTTGGTTTTTGCTGTCACTGATGTGGGACACTGCCACATTTACACTGTGGGCTTCACATAGGATGGAAGAGGGTGACTTTGTGAGAAAAGTGACAAATGGGACTCGCAACTACCGAAAAAGGCAAAAAGGGGTCTCTCCCTTGGTTAAGAGAGGGCAGGTCTAGTGAGGAAGAACATCTTCAGCAGCTACTTACTCAACAGCACAAGGACACTGACTAGAGGAAGGCAACATTACATTAGGATTTGATATCAGCATTCCTTAACACCTTCTGTGTGGATGAGACAGTGTGGTCAGAGAGAGAAAGCCAGATAAACTTTCCCAGGAATTGTTCTGGGGAGTTTTGAGAAGGTTGAGCGAAAGAATTAAAGCAATCTTGCAGCTGATGTTTTGAACAGTTGTTTTCTCATAAGATGTTTGCCAAAGGATGTCTTCTTAATTAGCCAATGATGTAACGGCGTGTTGATTAAATGACCAATTGGGTCCACCTGTATCAGAACGCTGTATAAAAAGAATGGGTTTCTATTAAAACTCAAATTAGCCTGCTGAAGGGAGTCAATGTGTCACCTCACTCCCATTCTTGACTCAATGGGGACACCTTCTGGGTTTAGCAAAAGCTTTTTGGCTACAGCTGCTTGCTCTTCTTGTATTTAGTTGGGTCTTCAGCTGCGCAAGGCTATCTAGCTCCTGGGATCTTGGAAAGGATAGTTTTCCCAGAGAAAAAAGACAAAGGGACTGGCCACGCCCATGGCACCTCCCCTTTTTCCTAGGGCAGGCAGCTTCTCTTTGCTTTAAAAGTTACAAAAGGGAAACACAGAGGTAAATTTTTTCTTCTACGAGAACAGAGTGCACACAGAGAGCCAGGGGCAACTTAGCTAGCAGAGCCTAGCAGTGACGCACACACACAGACACACACGCAAACACATACGTCTGCCCTTCCTAGGTGGGACAGCAGCTGGACGCAGTGCTGTGTATCTAGAACCATGCCCCCGGAGCCACGTCTCTGGGCATGCCCAGCTCACGTGTGCGCCCAGGTACACCTGGAGAGCTAGTAGACACACAGGCACTTGCTCACTTGCACAGAGCCCTGGTGTACAGCGGTACTTGTTAGCAGCACACACTTGCACGCACACATGGAGTTGTGCATACTATGGCGTAGTGTTATATACATCAATACACGTATCTTACATAGGGCTATGCTTATATGTGCAGAGTTTGTGCACACTCACAAGCACAAAGCTGTGTGCAAACTTACACTTGAGAGGTTGTAATTTTACACACGTGCACACAGCAGTGTACACATATCATGCACATATTATAAGAGGAATCCTACAGAGGATCTGCAGCCAGCCCCCACAGAGAAAAAGAAACAGCTTTCTTTGGCAGGAGCTAAGCTAGAGTTATCTATGTGCCTAGTGCTGTGCCTACTAGCACACTTGTAGCTGTACAAAGTGGGACGTGTACACTTATATCTGGGCATACTAGAAAACACACATGTACGCAGCTTCACACACTGACACACGCGTACACCCCAGCACTTGTGTGCGCACATAGAGCTGTGCACACTGGCACACACAGGCATAGCATGTGCAAACTCATGCACCTTAGCACGCATGTGCACAGAGTCACACACACTGGTACATACATGCACAGAACTTTTCAGAGCTTTTCTGGAAAAGAGAGTAGTTGGACATCCACTGCCTACTACCCTCTTTTAGGCAACATTTTACCCTCTGTGCATTTGGAGTGAAAACAGACAGTGCTGTCTCAAAGGAAAGGTCAAAGAGAGACTGTGTTGGATTCTTGCCTCCCGCCTTTTACTCTACAATGACAGGAGCGCACAAAACTGAGCACTTTTTGTTGTCTTGTCTTCCCCAGGGGCTTGACTAGCACGAAGGAGAGGATTCACTCTTTGTGCATAGCACATGTGGCATTCCTCACATTAGGAGAGGAAGGGAAGTATAGGTGACAGTAGATAAACTGTTGTGTTTTGCCAAGGGGCACCTCTTGCCCCTTAACTGAAGGGGGAATTACTTGTGGTCCCTATTTCTGTGGAGGGTAGCTCACAGTTTCTTGGGGATCAGGCACACACAGTAAGGAAAGCTCTAGGCCTCTGCAGAGGTCACGGTGACTTTCACTGCATCAAATCTTAGAATGCATAGAAAAATATTTAAGCTTTTGACACTCAAGCTTTTCCCTTAACTTGAAAGGGGAGTAGCAATTGTTAATGTTAACAACTGTTTTGTGTTACATTTGATTAGTGTTCACAGAGAAGGAGAGACCAGTAGTAGGGGCAAAAGAAAGGAGGAAAATAAAGCATACCTTAAGCTAGTGGGTTTTTTTTGAATCCAAGATTTTTTGTTTCGACAGTGTGGGGTGCAGAGTAGCTTTCTTTTAAGAGTCAGGATTGAGAGGCTAGAGCTAGAAGGGTTGTTCAGTGAGAAGCCTCTTCTCTCTGATCTGCACTGGGGTTGTTCTTTAATTTTTATATGGATGTTTAAAACTTGACACATCTATTCTTCTTCTGACTTACACTATGGCTAGTGCACCTGGTTGGATTAAATTTCCCTTTTAATTTATGTTATTACACAATACTGCATAACCATATAAGGTTATATCTCTACTGGGTTTGTCTACTTCCCAGGGGGCTGTTTAGGGGTATACTTGCTGATATCTCTTCACTTCTTTTTTTCCTTGGGGATTCTCTACTTGCTCCTAGTCCTATTTTGACAGCCAATCACAGGTCTCCCAACAAAACCTGCCTTCCCAACTAGCCAACTACAGGGCCTCCTGAAAAGGCTCACCTTCCTAACTAGCTAACTACAGGCCTTCTTGACAAAGCCCGCTTTCCTAACCAGCTGTGGTGGGTTCAGTGCTGGCCAAATGCCTATGTACCCTCTAGAATTATTTACTCATTTCTGTTGCAGTGTGATGCCATTTCCTGTTTTAGCTATCCCAGTCGTTTCCGAGGTGTGCCAATACCTTCTCCCTTCCCCTCCCCCTTGCCCCCTTGCTAAGTGCTGTCAGTCAATCTTAACATTCCAGCAAGGGCGTCGTCTGGTTGGTGCAGTTCAAAAGATGCTTCTCAGCCCTGGGGTCATTGGCCCGTCTAGGTGTCATTGTCCCCTGAGCCTTCCTCCTCTCCCACCTGGTTGGTGGCTCACCTACCCCTTCCCCTTTTCCCGGGCTTAAAAAGACACGGGACCATGCGGTCTGGATTCTGTTGGAGCTGTTACCAAGATTCAGATGTCTGTGATCCTGGAATAAAACTCTGGATTAACCCTCCGACAGAATCCATCTCCTTTTCCTCTTCACCTCGCCTAAAGCCTTTCCATCAGAGGTATAACCTGAGTTCCTTCTTGCCTGGACTTGTTCCAAGTGCCTAGCTGCAACATACAGCTAGCCAGGGGTGTCTCTGCGGTGAAAACACCACAGTTGCCACCTCTGGTCAAGCAGCAAGGGTCAGACGAGCCCAGGCATGTTCCACCCGGTAATATTGGGATCATATTTCAATACATTTCCTGCTGTGAGAAAGGATTAGGAGGAAGGCAAGGCAGGCTCAAAACTTTAAAAGGGTATAAAAAAAGCTTTATTAACAGAACTAAAAAATTAATAATAAGAATCAGAATAAAACCTTTAGAATGCTTCTCCTCCCCCCACAACCTGTTTTTCTTTTCCACTGACAATGTAAAGAGACAAAACCTGGGATTTTCAGTCAGTTTATCACTTCTAGAATAGTCTTTCTTCAGTTCACTTAGGGAGAGGAGTTTCCCTTGCCATGCCATGGAGACTTCTCCACAAGAAACAGTTCTCTTGTGGCTTCAATTTTCACAAATAGCAGCTGCCAGGGAATCTGTATTCATGAAATCCCTTTTATCTTTCACAGCCTTTCCACAGCTGTGTTTCTGGGCCATGTCAGCTTATTGGGGTGCCATTTTTAAGGATGAGTTGTTGAAAAGCAAAGATTCTCTTCATCTATCGCTGAAATCATCTTCATCTCTGAGAACAGAAGTTTTCTTCTTTCCTGGGAGCAAAGGGTCTTCATCACTTTTGTCTCTCTCTGTTCAAGCCTCTCATCAGGATCACAGCTACTTCAACATCTGTTCACTTCAGCACTGGTGCCTCTGTTCATGGCTGTAATTAAAACGCTACATCCCCCCAAATGCATTTGATTGAGTTATAGGGAAAAAGAGTCTGATATATCAATTACATTCTTCTTCATAGCCTTAGAAGAGGATTTCAGCCCAAGATTAAGGCATTTCCTAATTCTCCTTCCATCTGGGACTTGATTCCTTTACTGACCTTGGTGTCTTCATGTTGTTCCTCTACGTATCTTTACTCTGTCCTTTTCTCTCACTCGAGAGAGGACTGAAGGTCTGCAAGTCTTATCTGTGCACTGCAAGAGTTGATCTTACCCAGGCCTTGCATCAGGAACTGGCCTCTCACTGCTGGCCATATGATTTCTGCCGGGCAGTGGCCAGAGCAGTCACAGTTTAGTATTTCAGGCCGCAGTAAGGGGCCATGCCAGGATCGGGAAGGAGCAGAGGAGGGGAGGGGGGAGGGGTGGGAACCGGGCCAGAACAGCAGCACACCACTGGCTGATGGCTTCCTCTTCCCCTTCCTGGCAGCCACTGGGGCCTGGCCCAGATGGGGCCTGGCGGGCTCCCCAGAAAGGAGCCCAGCCCTGCGGCAGGGCCCACTCGGGCCAACCAGAATGGGAGACCAGGCTGGCTTTGTTACCTGTTCCTAGGCCGGAAGAAAGAGAGCTTTTCCTGAGCTTGTTCATCTTAAAATATGAATCTCACAGAGGCATATTCAGCTCTTTAATTGGTTTAACAGGTTGTCAATATTCAAACTAGCCACTGATTGGTTTTGTCAAGACACAGAGGAAGCTATTAGCAGCTTCTCTCAGACAATCACTTTTGTGGGTGATTTTTTCCCTCTTCACCACAAATCAATTAATGCAAAAGTAGTGTGAAAAATGCCAATCACTTGGTTTAAAATTTTAAAAGTTTAATAAGAATAAAATGGTTATAAAATAATAATACAAATTAGAGCAATAAGAATTTGGACAATCAGAATTAGGACAATAAAAAAGCAAAGAATTATGAACGTTCGTATGCTTTCTTTAAAAAAGCATGGCTCGCTAACAAAGGATTAACTCTTAAAAGCAATAGCCTGTTGCATATTCATACATCTCATACATGTTTCAAAAATTCTTTTCAAACAAAGGGTGTTTTCTGGTTATTGTCGGTTCCTCCCCCTTCATCTTTGAAAGACACAGTGTGAAATTTCCCTCATTTGCCTCACAACCATCACAAGAACAGTGACCAGAACCACTGAAGACCCTAATCAGAGTACTAGCCTGGTTGATGTAGATGTTCGCCAAGATCCTGACAACCCTGAGCAGAGTTCTGGCCTGCCAAGTGATTGTTTGCAGGTGCGTTTGCTGCCATGGTACACTGCGTCAAGGAGCGGTTCGCCCTATACTTGCACCTGCTTCATGACAATGGCCCATGAATTTCCCCACCTCTCAGCCAAATGAACTTTCTGGGGTAACTTTGGTGGCTCCCCTCGGAAAATCCTTCATCTGCTTCACTACCACCATGACAGACAGAGAGATTGAAGCCTCCTCCCAAGGACTGAGACCCCTGTGATTCTAACATGAGGGAAGGGGGGGGGGGGGCTGACCTAACTGAAACAAGATATGCCAAGTGTCTCCCCCCCGCCCCCCAGGTGTGGTCGTTGGACCAAGAAAACAATGGTTCTCGCTCACTGCTGAGAACATGACCTGCTCCCTCTCAACGGTTTCAATAGACTTATTCTTTATTGTATCTGTTCCCCCTCAGTGATTTCAAGACCATCTATGCCTACGTGGCTACTAATCTGTTGAATTATTTTGGAAATGAAATGTGATCTTCTATCTGAGGATATTGTGGCTGGAACTCTGAAGCGTGATATTATTTCTTGTAATCATACCCTGGTCACTTCTCGAGCCTTGACAGTTCAGGTGGGGAATGCTTCTGGCCACTTTGAAAATGTATCTGTCAGTACTAATAAATACTGATACCCCCCCTTTCCTTGGGAGTTCTAAAAAGTCAATTTGCCACTGCTGTCCAGGCTCATGGCCCCTCCCAATCTGACCAAGTTTTGGTCTGGGGGTATTTTTGGGGTCAGTCTGGAGGCAAGGATCTCACTGTTGGTTTATTTGAGTAATAGCGGCATATAAATTCTTGGCTACGATTCTTTCAATTGGATATGTGTTCTAGAAAGCCTGTGGAAACTACTACTTAAAAGTCAACACTTCATTTCGATGCACTCTGTAACACTGGCAGCCTTGGTCATTCTGGGAAAGGAGTCACACTTTATAAAAGCTTTTAAGTAGTTAGGTTTCAGTGTGTTTTCTGGTGCTCTTCTTTTACTAGTGACTACACAAATGGGAAGGGATTACTAGCTCTCTTTTAATGGTAGCCCACCCCTCATGGTTGCATGTGTCTTGATTAGTATCATTATTATATTCTGGCTTACTTTTAAGGGAAATCTATCCATAATTACCTCACCTTTTGCTTCTTTCTTTGCCTCTCTATCTGCCAGCTCATTTCTTTCTTCTAATTCTGAGCTCATTGTCTGATGTGCCTTAATATGCATAGTTGCTACTTTTTCAGGCAGCTGAACTGCTTCTAGCAGCTGGATTATCTCTTCTTTCTTTGTGAGGTCAGCAGTCTTCTCTTCTTTTAGATGGCTCTATGTGCATGCACGACTCCGAATGCATACTTGGAGTCTGTATAGATGTTTATTTTCTTTCTTTTTGCTATTTCCAAGGCACAGGTCAGTGCAATTATCTCACCTTTCTGTGCAGAGGTGCTTGTTGGTAATGGTCTGGATTCTATTACTTCTCTGCATGTAGTGACTGCGTACTTAGCATGTCGCTTTCTATTGGCAACATAGCTATTCTTGTCAGTGAACTAGGTCTCTGCATCATCTAAAGAAGTGTCTTTTAAGTCTGGCCGGCTGGAGTAGGTAGCTTCAATGGTCTCTAGTCAATCGTGGTGTACTGATTCTCCTTGATTTCTACTGAGAAAAGAAGCTGGGTTGACAATATTAGTTACTACTATCTCTACATCATCTTGCTCTACCATGATGGCCTGGTATTTCAGGAACTTCTGTGGTGAAAGCCAGTGGCCGCCCTTTACTGCCAGTACTGCGGACACTGTGTGGGACACTAGCACAGTCATTTTCTGTCCCAGGGTAAACTTGCGTGCTTCTTGAATATTCAGCACGACTGCTGCTACAGCTCTGAGGCAACCTGGCCATCCTTTGGCCGTTGCATCTAGTTGCTTGGAGAAGTAAACAACTGCCCTCCGGTATGAACCCAAGTCCTGAGACAATATTCCCAGGGCAATTCCTTGTCTTTCATGGGAAAATAGAAAGAATGATTTACTTACATCTGGAAGTCTTAAAGCTAGAGCTGACATGAGGGCACTCTTTAGCTGGTGAAAAGCTCGTGTGGCTTCTTTTGTCCACTGGAGATCTCTGTTTCTATTGGCAATAAGAGCATAGAGGGGTCTGACGAGTAATCTATAATTATAAACCTACAGCTGGCACTACTCTGCTACGCTTAAGAAGGTTCGGAGTTCTTTTATTGTCTGGGGTTTCAGGGTTTGGCATATGGCTTCTTTGCGAGCTTGCTCTAAAGTCTGTTGCTCAGCACTGACCTCGTACTCCAGGTAGATTACCTTCTGTTTCACTACTTGTGCCTTTGTCTTTGATATTCTGTATCCTTGGAGTCTTAGGTAATTTGAAAGGCTTACTATCTAGGCTTCACATGCTTCTTTTGTCTGAGTGGCTACTAGAAGATCATCCACGTACTGCAATAGCTTTTTTTCTTCTGGTGGAGCTTCCCAGGACTTTGAGTCTTTGCAAGTTGTTCTCTAAACAGAGTGGGGGAATTTTTGAAGCCTTGAGGGACATGGACCATGTGAGCTGTGTTTTGTGCTTGCTTTTAGGGTTTTCTCATTTGAATGCAAATTTTTTTTTACTGGCTTCGTAGATAGGGAGGCAAAAGAAGGCATCTTTCAGGTCTAAAATGGTAAACTAGGTTAGCTCAGGTGTTAAACAAGTTAGTAAAGTATATGGATTTGCTACTACAGGATATAAATTCTTTGTTATCGCATTGACAGCCCTAAATTTTGTATTATAAATTATTGGGCTGATTTCTTCTCTATCTTCTTTTTCAGGAGATACTGCTTAATTCTCACTGGTTGTGCCTCTTTTTTAAGCTTGATTACTATGGGGGGCATTCTTTACTCTCTATAGTACATCAGAGGTCTATACTCTTGAAAATACTTGTCTTAATATCTCTTTACTAACTTCTTTTTTAATTTCAATGGCTGTTAATGTTAAGCTTAACACTTTTATATACTTTTGATCATTTACCTCTAGAGTAACATCTCTATTTTAGAATGCTTAGAGAATTGGGCATATACAAAAACTTGTAAGTACACATGTTACTTTAAAGGTTTGCAAAAGTATGCCTTCTCAGACTGACTAGTTGTTCCCTACATTACAACATAATCATTCTCCACAGGTACTAAAGGTTTATTTAAAACTGAATATATAGCCCCTGTATCAACTAAAATTTTACCCTTTTCTTCTGGTCTCATCTCACTGGCTCTCACAGAGGGGTCTTTACTTTCTAGTTCTGGATGAAATTGGACTGCCAGGAGGGGGATGGGTGCGAATGGGTATACCTTTGGAGCTTGAGTCCTCTTCCCTTTTGGGGAGGTCTTCTTTATCTTCCTTTACTTTAGGACGAGCTTTTAACAAATCATATGTACTCATTTTACGAGTTGTAATCACTTTGTGTTTCAGCATGATAAACTTTGTCTGATTTCATACATTGCTATCTTACACTGTGTCCTAGGGTGACTTTATGATGCTTGTATCCCCATTCATGTGTTCTGTTAATGTTGGATATTATGTTCTGTACCTTTAAGAGTGGACCTGAAGAGTGAAAGTTTTGTTTTGGTTTTCTTATCAGCCTGGCTGGGACAGAGAGGTTTTTGCTTTTGCTGCTTTTGCTTTGCTCTCTTGCTCTCTCACTTGCTCTTGCTTGCTTCGCTCCTGCTTGCTTTTGCTCCTAGCTAGTTTAGCTAAACAGTCCAAATTGCTTCCTGGACTGTTTCTCCTCTCTTTTCTTTGACGATCTCGAACCTGCTCGGGACTGGGACCTGGGAAACACCGAAAGTTCACACCTTGTGGCTGCAGCAGCTGCCCCAGCGCCGGAGGGACTGAGGACAGAGCGACCACCCCCACCCGAGAGAGACTTTCTGAATTTGTCATCTTTTGCAGAGCGGTGTCATCCGGTATTGTTCATTTTGTGTACTGGGGGGTGCTGTGCCTGTCAAATAAACAGGTTCTTTCCACTTCTCTCCGTGGAATTCTTCCCGAACTGGTTGGGGGGGAGGGGCCGTGTGGGTTTGTTTTCTGGAGAGGCCCTCCTTTGGAAAACCTCTACCAAATCTGCCCTAAACCAGTACACACTGTATGCTGAACAACACATTTGATTTGCCTTCTCTTTGCTTTATTTTCTTTTTCAAAAGCTAACACCAGTGGATCAGAGGGAGCTCTGAGCCCACAGTCTCTTTGCCATTCTGGGTGATTTCTTAAAGCAAAAAACATATCAGCATATGAAACTTCATCTCATTTACTTTCTCATTTTAAAACAGCATTAACTGCAATAAGGTATTATAAATACTTTTAATTTCTGAGCTGCCTCTACTGGCAGCTTTCTCTCAGTGAGCCCCTCCAAAAGGGGCTAGTTCAGGAACCTCTTTCCTCTGGTTAGTTCTCATTATCTCCTTCTCCTTATACTATCTTGTTTCTACCTAAGCTTCACAGTGTTTTTTCTCAGTTTTTCTCACACACAGACCTCCAGGTGGCATGTATCAGATGTGATCTTCTACACATAAGCTTTAAGATCTCAGGTTCTGAATTGACTTGATCAGGAACTTTCAATTTACACTTGAGGCATAGAACAGCAATACCAGCGCCTCTCAGAAACTGCATTACACACAAGGTGCCAGCCTCTCAATGCACCAAAAAGTCTGGGGAATTGCCTGCAGGCTATTCCGTTTATCACTTTGGCATTTATCACTTAACCTCTACAGCAGGCTGTTTTCATTCTAGACTTACTATATTACTAGCTGAAGTCTGATAAAGCTCTTCTAAATGAATTAATTCATCTCCTCTATCTAACTCTGTTCTACAAAATCTCAGTCTTTTCCAGTTTACTTCCCTCACAATCTAATTAAAGCATTGTTTCTACTGACACTCACTTTACTACCTTGCAAAAGGCTGTGCTTGTTACAGCAAAAACTCTGATATGCCCACAAACACAGACACACACCTTACTCCCCCCCTTTATCTCAAATTCACGAGAGTCAGGGCTTGAATTGCTGGGGGTGGGGGGGAAGAATTCCTGGAATTCCTTTAATTCGTTTTACTGCAGTGTCCTGGGTTGACTATATGATGCTTTTATCTGTCGAGATCATTTGTTTGTCAGAGTGACCTCGAGAAAGATTGTAAAGTCTCTTTTCCCAGCCCGGCGCTTAAAGAAGGAGTCGGAGCTCTTCATTTCTCGGTCTTAGCATTGTTTATTTTATCTTATCTATAAAAATTTTTCTCCTGCCCTGCCGAGGTCTGCTCAGCAGGGCAGCCACAGGCACTCTGCCTGCCCCTGGGGAGGTGTTATGTCTTTATACTACAAACTACGTGTGCAATGTTTACAATAACTTCCCAATGCCCATCACCTATGCTAGACAGTGAACTTCTACTCTAAACCAATAAGTAAGTGCCAACATCACCACAGAACATGGAGGCTAAGAAGAAGAAGGAGAAAGGCTGGACACACCCAGTTCCCTCCATCTTGCCTCCATAACCCCCCTGTACCAAAATCCCAAAATACATGATTCACCCTGTGATAAATCTACTAGTACTCTACTTAAACTCTTGTGGCTTGCTGGTGTTCATACAAAGCTGGCAATTTGCTCCATGGGCCATAATCAAACCCACAGAGGTATTTTGGGCTCTGTGCCAGGGTCTCTGAGACCCCTGACAGGGGTCCTGGCTGTTCAGGACAGCCAGAGGGATGTCCTGAATCCCGACATTTATCCCCAATTGTCTCATTCTGTTTATGTTGAATAATAAGTTTTGCACCTTTAAGAGTGTTCCAGAGAGTGAAGGAGGGGAGAGAAGAAGCGGCAGTTTTTTTTTTTTCAGACACTGCTCTCACTCCTCCACATTCCTCCTCCTGGACTGTGTTGTCTGCGGCCGGAGCTCTTTTTTTTTTTTTTCTTTAGTTAGTTTAGCTAGCTGAGGGTAAAGAAGTTCCCTGGACTGTGGTTTTTTTGGGTTTTTTTTCCCCTTTTTCTTTGGACCTCTTGAAACCTGCTCTGGACTGAACACTCAGGGGAGCACCGGCAGGCGGCACCTTTGGCCCACCGGCCGGGCCTGGCCTGCGACACTTCCATCACTGGTGAGACTGATAAGAGACTGAGTGAGCTGAGCCGCAACCCGGGGACGGGGTTTTCTCAGTTTGTCATCTCTTTTGGAGCAGCAAGGGGTTTTACTGTTTAGTATTGTTTAGGTTTTGTTGTATAATAAACAGGTTTTTTCCACTTTTCTCCAAGGAGGTATTTTCTCCCGGACTGGTTGGGGGGAGGGGCTGATTGAATCTGCCTTACTAGAGGAGCCCCTTTGGGG
Organism: Geothlypis trichas; assembly: GCA_009764595.1. Classification (NCBI taxonomy): domain Eukaryota; kingdom Metazoa; phylum Chordata; class Aves; order Passeriformes; family Parulidae; genus Geothlypis; species Geothlypis trichas. Next base: position 7,209,530 of record CM019934.1, read on the forward strand.
ATTCTCTCTCAAATTTGCTCTAAACCAGGACATACAGTTAAACATAAATCACCATACTGTAGTTCTGTGTAAAATGGTACATTTGTTGCAAACAAAATCCTAAAATCTCTACAAACACAACCACACAATCTCGAGAATCAAATTGCTACAATGCAGGGGAAGAACCACACAAACTCAACGGGAAAGGGGGTATTTCTCAAAGTGCCTACTTTTCTCAACACAACACTGCATACAATACTTCAGCATTTACCCACATCAGCTTTCTCTGGTCCTCACACACTCTGGACATAATCAAAATAACAGCACACATTAAAATTCTAGGGATAGAGTCTAAACTACTAGGGCAGAGGAACTTCCTGATCTCATGGTCACGGTTAAAATGTGCACAATCTACCCAAATCACCACCTTTAAACACAATAAATGTCCTCATCCCCATTTTTCCACTCGTTCTACTTCTCTGCAGGGTACTCCCTGCCTCTACAGCCTGCTCCCGCCGGTGCCTCAGGCTTCACTCGGCTGCTTCAGTCGCGGGTAGAAACCCCTCCCACACTGTCGGTATACTCACTCGCTCACTCTCTTTTGTACACCACGCACTCGCACGATTACAAACACATTAACATTAACCACACTATGCATTAACTATACAATGTCTGGACACCACAAACACACACATGGGTTCACTGAACCCACCTTCAGGGTCACTAGCGGTCGCTCTATCAAACAGTGAATCTTCGTTTTTAATCTAGCTGCCCCATTGTCCGGTCTGCCTGCAGGTACAGGAATGAGGCTGAGCACTCAGACGTCTCTGAGTGACTTATTCAGCAGTCCTATGTCTCTCTCCCCCCAGGACCCTTCGATACATACTGTTTATCTGCACACCAGAAGGTCCTTCTCTGTCTCTGCAGGAGGCGAGCTTAGATGAGCGGAGCTCTTCCGGGAAAATCCCGAGGCGCGCCTCAGGAGGTCCGTCTTCCCCTCTGCCCCTTCAAAGACAGAGACGGTCTCCTGGCTGGTTCGCCAAAATGATTTGCAGAAGCAAACAAACTCCACAACTTTTGTGAAAGTTGTAAAGCTGGTATGTTTATTACAGCGCTGGACGCATGTGGGAATCGTTCTTCTAACATGACATGCATACCTCTGGGAACTCTAGATCTTTTTTTATCTGTCTCTCAAATACATATGCTTGCAATTTCACAATAGGTTCATACATATTCATTCTACTGATTTCGCATGACATTTGCTGCTAATTCTTCTTTATCAGAAAGAACTCTTGGATTTGGTTGCCTTGCTCTGTCTGCTCTCCCCTTCCTCCCTTATCTCTCGTCTTCCGGCTGAAGCAATTTCTCCAATCATAGGTTTTTTCGAGAACAGGCAGTCAGACTAAACAGCAAGCTACAGGCTTAACTCAAAGATGTACATTTCACCTAAATCAAAATGGATTTCTACTCTGGAAAATTTGCACTCTGCTTCATTACTTTTTGGGCAACATTTAACTGTTTTAGCCTTACAGACCGATTCCTCAGAACAAAAGCCTCCTTTTTTAACAACAACAAAAAAAGACAGAAAGAAAAAATCTTGCTTTAAAAAAAATAAACAACTTTGTGAGGTTTGGAGAGCTAGTTATCTCTGCCTTGGTCTTATCTCTAGCAATGGCCCCTCTCTCCCTCTTTTTCACGGCATTGCTTTCAATGTTGTTTCTCGCCCTTCCCCCGCTGCTACCATTTACTGCAGGGCCTCGGTCAGGGCAGATCCTGCCCTAGCGGGAGCGGGAAAAGAACTCAGACAGCCACGGGCATGGGGACCCTGGGGGCATGTCTCGGGTCCCTTTCGCCCTCCCCCCCCTCTCTCTCTCCACTTGCCGGGGCCAACACTGCTATCCTGGACTCTGGACCCCGGCGGGTTGGGAGCCACCCCCAGCAGCTCTGTGACTGAGCCAGCCTGCTCCTGGGTGGCAAACCCATGCAATCTGCGCCCAGCACTGCTGCCAGGTCACCTCCATGAATCGATCCCTGCTGCAGACCCTGAGACCCTGCCGCTCGTATGGGAGCAGTCAAACACCTCCCAACTTTGACAACCCCGAACCTGGCATCCCCAGGTTCTCCTGACATTCGATTTCCTTAGTCAACATATCCTCTGTTACCTTCAAGGAGGGCTCGTTCTGCTAAACCTTTTCCGGACCCCAGTTCGGCATTGAACAACCTCCTAACAATCATGTGTTAAGACACTTCCCTGCTCTTCATGCAGAAACTGCATTCAAACTCTTGTCCTCCTCCAGCACCAAGACATCATCACTCCACATTCCAGCATCCCAGAGTCTGCTAACCACCCCTCTCCCTTCCTCAGCCTCTCTTCCATCCTTTTTCTGATTCAACACGCCTCAGACCACACAAGGTGTACACACAACTAGTTTACTTCTAAAAGTAAGCTTATGACTTTTTTCCTACTAAGGTTGCAGTAGCTGTTATAGCTTGAATAAATACTGGCCAGCTATGGCTCATTGGGTACAACATCTTTGGTAAATAAGCTACTGGTCTCTTTACTCCTCCCCACTCCTGAACCAGAACTCCATGAGACATCCCATTTTCCACACTTACGTACAGATTAAAAGGATTGGTTCTTTTTTTTCCTAATGAGGGTAAGCTTAAAGCTGGTACCCAGGCCAGTTTCAACTTCAACTCTTCTAATTTAACATCATCTTCCTTCTGTCAATTTTCCATACAAAAATTTTACTGCCTGTGTGTACCCATCCTTCTAAGGATATAGAATTCAATCTCTCAATTGTGACCCTTATGGGGTCAATATCTAATCCTCCCCTATTTCCTTCCCTGGCCCAAACTTCCTTTTTAATTTTTCCTCATCTCTTTGGCCAAGTTTTAAAACTCTAGTTGCCATTTTCCCTTCTTATGGTATAACTCCTATTCTTAGTTTTACCTGTATGTCTTCTAAGATATAGTGCTTTTGACTTGTCTATTCCTCTTCTGTGCTCATGTCTCAGAAGATTTTCAAATCTTTTACCTGATTAGTGCAATTTCTCTTATAATGTCCTAAGTCTGTCTAACTATTCAGTTGGAGTTTCTTCTTTCTCTCTTAAAAGCTGTCCCTTAAAAGCCTTTTTTTTTTTTTTTGCATTTCGCCTTCGGGATGCCACCTCATTTATTCACTTGATTATCACATTACAATAATTATTCATGTGTTTCTTCCCCTCCTCATCATTTTGACCCCACTCAGGAGGTGCTGTTGGCATTTTCTCATCTCCTGGGGGGAGGCTGTTGTTTTTCTTTTTCCCAAACTTTTAATCTAGCTGCTCAGATTAATTTCCTTTCTTCCTGTAAAAAAATTATTTTCATTATAGACTGCATCTCTTCCCAAGTATAAATGTTCGGACCTAAAAATTGGTCTAATTGTTCAGCTGTGCCTATGGGATCTTCTAAAATCCCTTTGATTGCTTTTTTAAAATTTCTGCCCTCAGAAGAAGGCAAAGGGGCATTTACAAACCCCATTCTACCCCCTCCCATTGGAACGTCTCTTCGTGGAAATAGACCAATCCCTTAATCTAACTCTTTGTCTTTTTTATCTTCTATAGCCTTTCTCCTGTGTTTTTAGAAAGAATCAGGAGAGGGCTGTCTTTTAACTGAGCTCCTAGTATTTCAAAAAGGTGCTTCCTCTAGAGAGAAAGTTTTCTTGAACAGCCGGAGCCGTGGTTACCAAGGGAACGGAACGAAGGGCAGGAGGGAGGTTGAGGGGAGGGATCCACATGAAGGCTTAGTCCTCCAAGGCGTATGTGGGGTCTGCTGCCAGAACCGCCAGAGGGAGAACATTCCGGTGGAGACCGAGCCGGAATGTGGATAGCCCGCACATGGCTAATGGAAGCTGATCCGGCAGCTCCCGCAAGGGACAAAGCAGGCGGGAGGCCCCGGCAGCAGTGGCGGTGCCCAGCACAGCTGGCTCGGGCAGGGCAGCTGGAGATGGGACGGCCGGGACAGATGGGACCCCCCTTGGTGCGGTCAGCTCAGTGACCACAGACCACACGGCAGGAGGGACCTCCCCCCCCCCGCATGGCCGGCGGAGCAGCCATGGGCCAGGCAGCCGGGACCGGGGCAGACGAACTCACCGGCGAGGCCAGAGCCAGCATAGGGGCTGGATCGAGTGGTGCAGCTGTGAGCAGCGAGACCAGAGCCAGGGACGGGGGCTGGGGGGAGTGGTGCAGCTGCGAACGGGTGGGGGAAATGGCGGGAACGGAGGAGGTAATCTCTTGTTCCCAGCCCTTTTCTTTCACCCTTTTTTCTTTTATTGCTTTGTCTTGGGGGTTTTTGATATTTTAAAGATTTTATTCTCCTATGATCTCTCACCCAGCATGCAGCATATTCTTTTTCTTCTGGATTAAACGGTTCTTTTGAATTTACAAATAAATTCAGAGGCTGACAAATCTAAAATTCCGCTTGGATACTTTAAAATGGTTGATGAGCTAACTCACGACCTCCCAATGTTGTTCCTCTCATCACCTTTTTATTTATCTTTTGGCAAGTTATACATCTTTCAGTGACTTGTTTTGCTAATCTAAAAATCCCAGTACCGATAGTTCCTTAAAAAAATTATCACACAAAGCCTGGGTATCTCTGGGTTTTTTGATGCATGTCTTCTAATATTTTCTTAGTAAGTATTTTATTAAGTAATTGCCTTCCATCAGGAAGCTTCCATTTCCCAGATTCATCTTGCTCTCTTCCTATCTTGCTTATCTTTTTTTTTTTTTCTTCACTAAACCTTAGAATTTCCAATTTTTCCTTATTTGGAGTTAATACTAACATAACCCTTTCAGCCCTATTTTCTGCTGCATCTTTAGCTTCTTGATCTCCCAAATTATTTCCTCTTATTTCTGGGGTCTTTCCCTTTTGGTGTCCTTTAATATGCACCATAGCTATCTCTTTCAGGTAATTTTAATGCCTCTAAAATCTCTTAAATGAGTCCTTAATGTACTAATCCCTTTCTTCTTGAATTAAGTAATCCCCTTTCTTCCTAAATTTTTTAAAGTTATGTACTACTCCAAAAGCATACCCTGAGTCAGTATATATAGTTCTCTGTGGACAGTTTTTTTTTCTGAGACATAGTCCATGGAAAAAGTAACGTGAGAAAGAGCATCTGAGAAAGCAACAGCTGCCTAATTCAAGGACATGGTTTCTTTGAGCAAGAAGTTGTTTTGTAAATTATGTGATAACAGGAGGTAAAAAAAAAGAAACCACAAACATCTTGAGAAAAGGTGGGACTGATTTTTTTAGCTAACCAATAGTGAGCTTTAGTTTTGCAATATGCATGAGCCTTATTACTGTGATTATAAAAGTATTGCTGTTAATCAATAAAGCTGAGATTTGTCGTGTATTAGAGGATGAGCAAGTCTCCCGTCTACCTCGTCAGTGAGGCAAAAATGAGGGAAACTTCAGACTGTCTCTTTCAGGTCTCACACTTTTATAAGTTTTGGTCCATTTGCATATTGGGGTTAATTGTCCAATTACAGCTTCAGATTATGAAGCCCCATCCGTCTTGTTTTCTCTCTTCAGTCCACTGTTGTTTATGCTCTTGGGCCTGAAACTTGCATCAGTTGTCCTTGGTCCCAAGCTAGAAAAGGAATTGTTTTGCCTACCTACTCAGTGAAAAGAGCTTACTAACACTTAATATGAAGCTCAGAACTACACACTAAAGCAGCACAGAATCTGAAAAATATAAAAGCTAAAACTTAAGGCATCAGAAGAATAATTCAGTGGCATCATCATCCTGGCTAGGTGGTTGTCCTGGTTCAGGGCAAATTTGGGAGAGAACCCCCAAAGGGGTTCCTCTAGAAAAGCAGATTCAATTGGCCCCTCCCCCCAACCTGTTCGAGAGATAATACCTCCTTGGAGAAAAGCGGAAAAAACTGTTTATTAAACAATAAAACCTCTTGCTGCTCCAAAAGAGATGACAAACTCAGAAAAGTTCCCTCCCCAAGTTGAAGCTTGGCTCACTCAGTCTCTTATCAGTCCCTCTGGTGCTGGAAATGTCGCAGCCCAGGCCTGGCCCGGTGAGCCACAGGTGCGAGTTGCCGGTGCTCTTCTGGGTGGTCAGTCCAGAGCAGGTTTAATCAGGTCCAAAAAAAAAAGGAAAAAAAACCAAACCACAGTCCAGGGAACTTTTTTGCCTCAGCTAGCTAAAACTAACTAAAACAAAGGAGAGCTCTGTGTCACTGTCTGTCCATCCCCAGACAACCACAGTCCAGGAGCAGGAATGTGGAGGAGTGTGTGCAGTGTGTGAAAACAAACTACACACTTCTTCTCTCCCCCCTTCACTCTCTGGAACAAGTCTTAAAGGTGCAAAACTTATTATTCAGCATAAACAGAACAAGACGATTTGGGATAAAACCATCATATAGTCAACCCAGGACAGTGGTCTATAGTAGACTCCCACAATGACACCCGCATTGTTTGTTCCTTAATCCTTACCCAGAGGCCCTCAACTGTGCCATTGCCAACTGCAAGCTCCATACATTCCAGCCCCTCCATTACATACAACTCCACCCTCCCTCCCACCTGTGGCAGGACCTTTCACCCCCTGATACAGCAGAAACTTATCTCCCCGCCATATATGGCTAAGTCAGACCAGAATGATTTGCCATGTGATAAATTATCCCAGCTGAAAACCTCCTTAGCCAGCAATACACATCCTGTCTTGGTGTGAGAAAGGAAAACCTAAAAATAGTGACTGCAGAATACAAGCACTTCTACAACTATAAAAGACCACGAGGATTTTCATGAAATCAGAAATCTCTTATACAGTGTCTGCGTGTGTAGAGAGTTCTCCTCGACATGAAGATGTTCATGTCGAGTTACTTCCCAAGGATTGAAAGGAATTAAGGAGATTCTCTGCACACCACTATCATTCATTGGTAAGTGACCTTGACTCCTAATCTATACTATTTCTTCTCTAGCTGTTACATAGGTACCTCTACCATGCACTGTATGTCATCCACTAGCAGTGTTTCTTTTGTTTTTCCTGTGTAGTAAGTCTGTTTAAGTCTTATGTTTGTTTCCTTGGCCTAGTCAAATAAATAATTCATGTTGCAATAGGCCTTATTGGACATTTTTAAGAACTTGCCAGCGAGAATGGGTTTTGGGCTGCTGGCCACCTCAATAAAGCTGCTGTCTACTGCCAGAAATCTGGGTAAAGTCAGGGACTTGTCTAAGCTCTCCCCTCTCCATTTGTAACTCCACCTCACCTGCCTTGCCTATCCCTCCTGAAAAGCATGTAAGCATCCAACAGGGCACTTCAGCCACAGGACTCATCCCACCAGGTTTTACTTATGTCAGTGATATATTTCTGGGACTGGACCAAGGCTTCAAGCTCCTTTTGTATGTTCCTCATGCTGCATGTGTTGGCATAGAAACATTTCAAGTGTGGTTTGTTGTAGCTGACACCCTGTGGAGCAGATTGAGGGATGTCACTAGCACTCAGTTCCTCAAGTTTTGGCCTGACATTCCATTGCTTATCACTGGCAAGCCTGGTTTTGTCTCTTTCTCCCTTCCCATCTAGTTTAAAACTCTCCCAATTAGTCCTGCTAACTCCTGAGCTAAGATCCCTGTTCTCCTTTGAGACAAGTGAACCCTGTTTGTTGCCAGCAGTCTCGCTGTTGTATAAATGGACCCATGATCAAAAAGCCCCAAAATTTTTCTGGTAAAACCAATCTCTGCATGATCGTCTGATGCAAACACTGGAGTCCTTAGCTAGCTCTTTTAGAATACCAGCAGCCATGCCAAGGTGCATGGAACAACTCCAGGATAAATTCACCAATAGCTGAACTTCAGAGCTGCGGCTCTACAGTGGGATTAGCTTTACCAGCATCAGGGAGAAAAGTAAAAGAGTTGACAGATGCTCTCTGCCCAATATTCCAGAAAGTCTTTAATCCAGAGATTCAGAAGCAAAAGAGCTCACCTCTGCAGTGGTTTATATACAGGCCAAAACTGGTGGGTGGGTACAAACAGCCAGCACACGGGATAACTTTAGGGGAGGAGTAAGGGGAGTGGTTTACAGCCAATGAGAGCAAAGGGGAGGAGAAAGGGGAGTGGTTTAAATCAGAGGTGGAAACAACTTAGGGAGAAACCAACTTGGAACAACATAGGGAGGGTTTTGGAAGCAACCATTATCAGAGAACCTGGATCACAAAACTGAAAACTGGGGTAACACAAACACTAACTGCAACAATCTTCCTGTTTCTTGCCCCATCATTCCCTGCAACTGGCAAGACAGAAGAGAACACAACTTGTGCTCCAGATCCTTTGACCAGTTGAACCAAGGCCCTGATTGTTTGCAGCCCTATTGTTGGGACTTCATTGGTAGCCACCTGGAAAATCAGTAGAGGGTAATAATCAGTGGGCCATACCAAGCTGAGAAGTTTCTTTGTGATGTCCCTTACCTGGGCCCCAAGGAGGCAACACACCTCCCTATGAGTTGGGTCCGGTCAGCATATTGGGCCCTCCATTCCTCTCAAAAGGGAGTCACAAATGACTACTAGACTTCTTTTATTCTTAACTGAGGAGGTCATGATGCAGGCGCTAGGCTGCTCTGCCCTGGGTGTGAAAAACACCAATCACTTGTTTTAAAATTTTAAAAGTTTAATAGTAATAAAATAGTTATAAAATTATTAATAAAAATTAGAGCATTAAGAATTTGGACAATCAGAGTTAGGACAATAAAGGGCAATAAAAACAAAGAACTACGGACATCCGTATGCTTCTTGGGCACTATGCCCCAAAAAGCATGGCTCGCTAACAAAGGATTAACCTTTAAAACCAATAGCCTGTTGCACAATCATATATTTCATAGATGATTCAAAAATTCTTTTCAAACAAAGGGTGTTTTTAGCTTAACTTCAGCTTCCCCCCTCATCTTGTAAATCAGTCTTCTCTGGTTCCTCAGAGTCTGGGCCTTCCCGATAAGGAGGCAATAATTATTTTCTTGGAATCCTGTTGTATCTCCATCCAGAGAGGATAATGAGAAGAATTTCTTGGTTATCTTTTCCATTCCTTGGATCAGTTACAAAAAGTATCTTACATTGTCCGATCCGGCTGTTGTCTCTGCTCGGACACGCGCAGAATGGTTCGGGGCAGCCCGCAGTTCGAAGGACGAGTCTGGACTCCTCGACATTTCAGTCTTCAGATTGTTTATTATTTCTTATCTTACAAAGTTTTCTTCTCTGCCAGCCGGGATCTGACCAGCAAGGCAGCCAAGGGCACTCTGACCACCCACGGGGCGGTCGTGTCTTTTTATAATAAAAACTACGTACATCATATTTACTTTTTATCCCCAATACCTTTCACCCTTGTTAACAAGTGCACCTTCACCACAAACCAATCCCCAAGTGCCAGCATCACCACAGAAGATGGAGGCCAAGAAGAAGAAAGAAGAAGCATGAGACACGCCCCGATTCCTCCATCTTGTCTCCATATCCCCCCTGTACCAAAATCCCAAAATGCATATTTCACCCTGTAAATGCGTGATCCCTCCACCACTCAAACTCCAGTGACTTCCATGTCCTCACACACATCCCTAGAAGGGTCAAAGTCCAGCCACCAAGAATGTCTGGCAACATTCCAGGACCTCCGAGCCACCCAAGGGTTCTCCCGGTGACTCTGGACATTTGGAGCGATGTGCTGAGCTCCCACATTACATCACATAGTTTCTATTTTAATATTATGCTATAGCCTAAAAACTATATTTACTATACTACTTAAAAGAGATTAATACAACATAACTTTCCAACATAACACGTATAGTATTCATTGTAATATTTGCAAAGAGCCAATCATATGATATGCATTTTTCACACTGGGTGACACCTCTATCTCAGAAGAACCTTCATCCATGTTTCCCTGGTCCTCAGATTCCAGGGCTTCATACCTATCATATAAGGGTACCTGGGAAAATGATGTAGATTGGGAGTAGATTTGCCTGCCACCCCAAGCAGAAACCTGTTTCCATTCCCCTCCAACTCTAAGGTCCCCTCCTTCCACCGGTGGTGAGAGGGTAGAGGGATCCATTGCTTCCTGTGAAGCGGACAGCAGGTCCCTTTTTCTAAGGCATGGTAGAGTGCAGCTCCACCAATCTCCTCCTCAGAGTTCCTGATACTTTAGTCTTTCTACTTCATCTCTCATCTCTGCCACCAGGCTGACCAGATCGTCCACTTGATCACACCTCACACTGCTGTTCTCCTTGCTGTCCTCTGAGAGCAGCACCAGGCTCTGGCACTCTCTGCATACTGAGACTCGGACCTCTGCATGCTTTTGTGGGTGGGTCACTGTGGACAGATTAATTCAAGAATGGCTAAAAGAAAGAGGCCATGAGACATACAATTGAGAGAAAAGTAAAGGGATAAGTAAAGCAGTTTCTAACAGTTCTCAGCCTTCTGATTTCTATAAACAATTACTCTCTTTTGAAAACAATAAAGTTCTCAAGCTCATCCTTATTTACAGCAAAGTTCTCAGGCAGCTTTCTCATAACAAGTGGGTATTCTATCTTTGGCTGTTTTGGGAACAGACATGGAAGTTTTGAGAACCATTCATATCAGGGTGAGAAAAGAAATCTTGGTATTGTAAACAGAAGGAGTGGTTAGAGCTTCTCTGTTAGCCTGTCATGTACTTGGATTACAGAATATGTATGAAGTTCGTTAACACTGTTATTTAAGGGGATTGATGGATCAATAAACCGAGTTCGATGCATTACCCGGTGGTCGTTCTCCCCTCGTCTCCGACATATGGTGACCCCGACGTGATAGAAGAGGCAAATAAGCGCGAAATTAAAGCGAGGTAAACCCGCCGATACGCGGAAGGAGACTCGCCGATACGCGCCGTGCCCAGGGATCGCGAGCACCACGGGAGGTGAGGTTTAGTTGTCCAGGTTCCGAGAAGCAGCCGCGGAACGGCAATAAGCGCGAAAACAAAGCGGAAAGAAATCCGCCGATACGCGCCGGCCCCGAGCGACCGTATAGACGGGTCTCGGCTTGGTACGTGCGGCCGAAGCCTTTTGAGGAGCTGCAAAGCGCGCGCATTTAAATAGGTATGGAAAGGCAAGCCGCATATGATCTTTTTACTAACTTTTTGCAAAGAAGGCAAATTAAGGGCATAGATTTGCAAAAAGAGTTACCGGGTCTTTTAGCTTATGGTTTAGAAAAAGGAATTTTTATCAATCCCCATACAGTGCACGAGTTGTCGGAATGGCGTAAATTTGGTGAGATATTATGGCAGGCTACTTTAGACGATGATAAAAATGCCAGGAAGTTGGGTAAATTATGGCGGGTCATTAACAACGAGCTTTTACAGTTTCAAGCTGAAAAGCGGGCCGCGCACCAGGCTACTGCCGCTCATGATCGTAATAGAGATTACGATCAACACAGGGACTTTGATAGGGAGTCAGGGACCCCTCTTGGCCCTGCATCCACGACTGTTTTATTGCCGGCTTCGCCGCCTCCCCTGGCAAGCCAGGCTGCGAGCCAGGCTTCGTTCCAGGCTCCGATCCAGGGTCCGAGCCAGGTTTCCAGCCAGTCTCCGGTGAGCCAAGCTCCGCAGAGCGCTGTATTGTCTGTTTCGCCGACTCCTTTAACAAGCCAGCCCCCTTTAACGAGCCAGGCTCCGCAGGGTGCTGTATTGCCCGTTTCGCCGACTCCTTTAACAAGCCAGCCCCCCTTAACGATCCAAGCTCCGCAGGGTGCTTTAATGTTGCCTACTTTGCCGCAGGCTATGCGGAGCACTTCAGAGTCTCCCGTATCTGCTATCTCACAGCAGCCGGGGCTCCAAACGTATACTCCGTTCCCAAAAAGCAGTCAGTCGGTCCCTAAGTCGGAAAACGATTTGGCGGTGACGATTGCTAGGGATAGAAGAGATGCGTGGGCTGCCCTGGCCAAAGATGCCATGGAAAAGGGAGATCAAGAATTAATGGGTATGGCTAACGAGTTGGCTTGTCCGGTTGTTTTTTCACCTCAGGCCGGAGGCGGGATTCAGGCAACAATCAGTGCTCTTGACTGGAAACTGTTATCTCAATTGCGAGCTACTGTTAGTGAGTTTGGTTTTAAAAGCGAACCAGCGAAGCAAATGCTCGACTATATTTTTGACACTAGTATCCTTCTTGTTAATGATTGTCGTGGCATAGCTAAATTAATCCTTACACAACATCAACAATTGCTGTTTAATGCTCATTGGCAGGCGCTCGTGAATGAGTGCGTAGCGGTTCAGAGACAGCCAGGCGACCCCCTGCATGGCGTCACAGTAGATGAGCTTATGGGCCTGGGACCCTTCCTTCGCACAGAGGCACAAGCTTTAATAGGTCAGGAGAAGTGCCGGGAGGCAATGCGGTTAGTCAGACTCGCAATAGAAAGGGTAAAGGAACCAGGAGGGATACCATCATATATGGGAATTAAGCAAGGCAGAGAAGAATCATTTGGTGCTTTTATTGATAGAGCTGCCGCTGCAATTGACAGGGCAGGAGTCGCTGATTATATGCGCGGGGCCCTTCTTAAGCAGTGTGCTATTCAAAATTGTAATTCAGCTACTAGAAGTGTACTTAACACCTTAGGTGCGAATTGGACTATAGAGGAGGCATTAGAGAGGATGGCTCTTGTACCAACCGGGCCGCAGGCTCTGGTAATAGACGCTATAAAACAGTTAGGAGTAGGCTTACAAGAACAGGCAAAGTCCTCTCAGAACCAGGTGTTAGCCGCTCTTGCACCTCTTCAAACGTCAGCTGTGTTTGCCGCTGCAGAAACAATACCACAGCAGGGAGCCGTCAACCCCCCCTCCAGCCCTCCACAGCCGGAAACCTCCAGCCCGCTACAGCAGGGAGTCTCGGGATGGACTTGGCAGCCGCAGTAGACGTAACATTAATGACTCCGCACCCGCAAAAAATCCCTACGGGGATCCAAGGACCTATCATTATTCAGAACAAAGCGGTGGGTGCGTTGCTATTGGGAAGATCTTCTGTATCTATGTTGGGACTGTTTGTTTTACCAGGCGTTATTGACGCTGATTATACTGGTCAGATTATGGTAATGGCTTATACACCTTTTCCTCCCCTTCAAATCAACAAAGGACAAAGGATTGCTCAGCTAGTGCCACTCGAGCAAATGACGAAAGGAATACAACCCATAAGAAGTCAAGAGAGGAAAGAAAGTGCTTTTGGTTCCACAGGAGGACTTACTTCATTAACTTTAAATCTTGCTGAGAGACCCAAGAAAAAGGTAGAAGTGGAATTTAATGGACAAAAAAGGTCATTTTCAGGTCTGCTGGATACTGGAGCAGATTCCAGCATCATTACTCCTCACTGCTGGCCTCATCACTGGCCGTTGCAGCCAGCAGCCACTACAGTAACCGGAGTAGGAGGATTTACCCTGGCTAGCCGTTCACCCCCTCTTCAGGTTTATATCGATGGGAAACAGCTGACAGCTACCTTTTCAGTAGTGCAGTTACCACCTACTGTTCAATGCCTTATAGGTCGGGACATTATGGCTCAGCTAGGGGTGATTTTGACAAATGAACACCCTTTGGATACTTCTTCAGCTGAAGGGACACTCGAAGGCGATCGACAGGGCCATAACTCACCGTTGCCGGACAACCAGGGAACTGATTGACATTATTGAATCATTATCATCCTTCCACATAAAAGGACTGGCAAAAAAGAACTGCCTTGAATGTAACAGCCCCTATTGTGCTGCTTGGGTTGCACTGTGTTGTGGGGGTTGTGATAAAACCTTTTGGGTAGATCAGTCGTTGCTTTTCCATTTATGGTGTAAAACCTGTAATTATAGACATACCTGGCAAACTAACCTCTTTTCTCTCAAAGAAAAAAAAGGGGGAAATGTGGACAGATTAATTCAAGAATGGCTAAAAGAAAGAGGCCATGAGACATACAATTGAGAGAAAAGTAAAGGGATAAGTAAAGCAGTTTCTAACAGTTCTCAGCCTTCTGATTTCTATAAACAATTACTCTCTTTTGAAAACAATAAAGTTCTCAAGCTCATCCTTATTTACAGCAAAGTTCTCAGGCAGCTTTCTCATAACAAGTGGGTATTCTATCTTTGGCTGTTTTGGGAACAGACATGGAAGTTTTGAGAACCATTCATATCAGGGTGAGAAAAGAAATCTTGGTATTGTAAACAGAAGGAGTGGTTAGAGCTTCTCTGTTAGCCTGTCATGTACTTGGATTACAGAATATGTATGAAGTTCGTTAACACTGTTATTTAAGGGGATTGATGGATCAATAAACCGAGTTCGATGCATTACCCGGTGGTCGTTCTCCCCTCGTCTCCGACAGGTCACCATGTCCTTTCTGGTGTGCACAGAGGAAGGAACTTTTATCCAAGTGGACACCATATCTGAGCTTCCTCAGCAAGGGTGGTGACTACCAGCTGAGCTAACTACTTGAGCTGCAGCACCCTACCATGCCCTTGTTGGCCTGCTACATTCACCACATTCCAAGCCGCTCACGATCCCTGGGGGTGGGTTTTGTACGGGTGGGGGTGAGCACTGTCCCTGTTGACACTGCCCACACTGAGTCACAGTCACTTCTGAGTCACGGCTCCACCGCTTTCCCCTCGGGACAGGGGCTGGGGGGCCTTTCTCTGCTCTGGTATCAAGGTATTGTAGAGTAGGAGAGCTCTCCTCGCTCCCTCAGCGTGATCCTTGGCTCTAAAGTACCTCTGTTCGTGCAGTTAATCTTGGAGTCTTCGCTGAAATGCCTCTGGGAATCTTTCTCCTACCTCTGAAAAAGTGAACTGTCCACAGGGAAGAATTCAAAATATCCCGCTACAGTTCTGGAACCAAATGGGAAAATCTAAGTGTTCAGCTTCAGAAAGTGGTCAGGGTTCACATAAAAATGGCAAGACACTCACCAGCCTCCGAGTATTCACTGTTGCACCCGTTAGACAACCCCAGAGTTTTGGCTTGGTTACGCATCTCTGTCTGTGAGCTGGCTACGCTGGTTCATCCTTCGGAAAAGGGTGCAAGAGCAAAACAGCAGAACTGATAAAGCTGCCTTGCTCCCAGGATAATACTAAAGCTACCTCTTCAGACTACTCTAAACAAGTTTATATTGGCTCAACACTTTGTATGATTGTCCTGGTTTTGTCTGGGATAGAGGTAATTTTCTTTTCAGTAGCTGCTACGGTGCTGTGTTTTGAATTCAGTATGAGAAGAATGTTGATAACACACTGATGTTTTACTTGTTGCTAAGTAGTGCTCAACTTAAGTCAAGGACTTTTCAGTGACTCATGCTCTGCCAGTGAGGAGGTTTCCAAAAAGCTGGAAGGCAGCATGGCCAGGACAGCTGACCCGAACTGGCCAAACATATTCCATACCATAGAACGTCATGTTCAGTATATAAACTGGGGGGAGTTGATAGGGAGTCGCCAGTCACTGCTCAGGGATGGGGTGGGCATCAGTCTAGTGGGTGGTGAGCAACTGTATTGTGCATCACTTGTTTGTCTTGGGTTTTATTCCTCTCTCCTTTTCATTGCAATTATTATTGTTGTTATTATTATTGGCATTATTAGTATTATTATTGTAGATTACTTTGTTTCAATTATTAAACTGTTCTTATCTCAACCCACAAGTTATAATTTTTTCCTGATTCTCCTCCCCACCGGGGTGGAGGGAGGGAGCATCTGCATTGTACTTAGTTTTCAGATGGAGTTAAAGCACAATAATGATGGAAACAAGAGATTGAGATTCAGCAATCAGCACACTGAAACTGGATTTATTATCTTGCAAAACCAGGGCTTCACTGATTGTAAGAAAGAGAAAGAAAGATTAAATAGGAGCCTGCACATAGCAGATTTTGAGAGTTCTGAATGCTGCTGTTATTTCTGCCATTTCTCCTATCTTCTCCACACTTTTTTTCTTTTAAATTAAAGCAAAAAAAATTGGGGAATATTGTGGTTCACGACCTTTAAGTATTATATGGAAATGCCTGATTATCACACTTCTCTTTTTTCTCTCCTAAGTTAAAATATTTTCAACATTTTTCAAGTAAATCTGTCTGCTGTAGAACCTAGAAAAAATGTTCTAACTATTTTAAATTCTTCCAAGAGCTGTTGTTAAATACCTCTTCAGGTAGTTTTACCTAACAGACTAAGTGTCTTCTCCCTAAACTTTCAGCAAGACTTTAAATCCAGTATCTGCATATAATCTAATTTGAAGTTGTACCTTGCACTTACACTACCATAGAGTTTTCATGCTTCTTTCTTCTACATGAGTTTCTAGCAATTGGTCAATCTTCCATGCCATTCATTTTGCCTAACTTCTGTAACAGAGCCTTAGATAAGTGCTCACATAGTAACATTGCACATTGACATTCTCCATCCCTCTTTATTCTAACAATTATGCTTGCATTTGATGTTGCATAGACTTCTCCATTCTAATGAAAGGAAACATTTTTTCAGAAGTTATTTGTTACAGCTTGGTTTTATTTTTTGAAGGTACATCCTCTGTAAAACTGTGATTTACTTGATTGGGACAGAGATCTGTTCAAGACATCACTTGGTTGCCTACTCAGCATTCAAGCATTTTGGATTGAGAAAAACCTGATGGATTTTCACAGAATCACTAGGTTGGAAGAGACCTTCAAGATCATTGAGTCCATTTCCTCTCAGTTGATCTGAACACTCCTTACCACCACCTGAGGTTGGCATAAACATTGTAAATTCCACAAGTGATAGAAAATTGAGAGAACCAGGATTTGGTTTAAGTTTCCTTACACAAGATTTTTTATACACAAGCATACAAATACAGTACTTGCACAAGCAGTTGAAATCTACTGTTTGTTGAAGTTTAAACTCTTCTTTCTGAGAAAATGCCCAATTCAGATTAAGACAATTTTGTTTGCTAAGAAGGCAATTATTTCCGAATTATTGAAAATCACTGAATGAAACCAATTCTGTGAGGCTGGGTATTTTTTTATTTAAAGTCACCCATTCAATAGTGGAACTTATTTTTCAATGAACTTATTAGCATATTAAAAATCAAATGGATGCATTTATGAGCTATATCTTGTACAAAAATTAGAAATGGTTAATTGCAAGTAGGTAGTTCTTACCTAGCCCAAAAAAGAAATTCTACTATTTGGAAAGCAAGGTGTAGAAAGAACTTGTTGAGAGGAGACAGCCTGGGCTAATCATGTATCTTTTCTAATTGTGAAACTCCTCCTCGGGTGTTGGGCACCTGAATTGCTCCCACTGAAGTCACCGGATTACTTGAGTCACTAGAGCTACGTATATAAGAGCTAAAACTCTTCCAACCTCTACTCTATCTTGCTCGCCCTGGGAGTGGGAGCTTTTTTCTCTTCCAGGGCGCTTCCGCTCCGCAATCTCGCTTCCGGTGCAGCCATTTTGTTCTTTGGCTTGTTGGGGGTTGGACTTTGGTCGCAGCAGTTGGTGATAGCGGCTCCCCGGTGATTATAGCGACCCGCTTGCGCCTGCCATGTCGGACTTCGACAACAATCCTTTTGCAGACCCGGACCTCAATAATCCTTTCAAGGTGAAGCAGCGGGGGACAGGGATGCCGTGAGCCTTCCTCAGTGCCGCGGCGGGAGCAGAACAAGCTGCGTGAAGCTACGGGTGTCCTAGGGAGGGAGTGTTTTCGGCTCTGCTGTGTGCTGGGAGGTCGCTCTCAGCCGCGGCGGGTCGGGAAGGCGCAGCGCTGTGGGGTAGTGCTGGCCTCGGGAGGGGGGAACAGTTTTATATAATGAGATTATTTATTTTCTTTACCTTTGAAGCTGCTTCGTGTGCTTGTGTAAAATCACAGAGTAGTGTGCAGAAAATTCACGTCGCTAGAGGTTAGTGTCCACAATCTCCCAGCAGATTCACACAATACGTTTGTAAAGACAGATTCATCTTATTCCTGCCATTAGTATGGCAGGGAAAGGAGAGGGGAGCATCATGTGGAAGAGTTATTGCCAAGGTCTAAAGATAGATGCAGTTTTTTTCTTTAATATTTTAGTTTTACTAATTTTTTGTGATCTACTTTGTGATATTTCCCGTGTCTATTCTCATGCCTTTTAATAAAAAGATTACAGCAGATATTCTTACTTGATGTTGAATCAAAAAATATGTTCTCTGGGAAGATAAAGGTTAAGCAGAAACCTCTAGTTTGCTCAGTATTTTGGGTAGTTAATATTTTTGGAAGTCTAAAAGG
Organism: Geothlypis trichas; assembly: GCA_009764595.1. Classification (NCBI taxonomy): domain Eukaryota; kingdom Metazoa; phylum Chordata; class Aves; order Passeriformes; family Parulidae; genus Geothlypis; species Geothlypis trichas. Next base: position 7,227,725 of record CM019934.1, read on the forward strand.
AAATTATTTTTCAGTTTTGGTATCTCCTGAAAGTAAAAAAAATTAGTTGATAAAACAGAATTTCTTTTTTCAAGTATTTGCTTGGATTGATCATAAAATATTGTTGGTTTTGAGTCAGTGGCTATTTAATTAATCTCTTTTTAAACAATTATTATTATTATTCAAATGTGATACTTTTCACCACAGGCTGCAGGGGAATCTCAGCTCCGGGGCCTGGAACACCTCCTCCCCTTCCTTCTTCACTGACCTTGATGTCTGCAGAGTCTCTCACATGTTCTCACTTATGGCTGCCCTTGCACAGCAGTTTGCCTCCCGGGCCCCCTTCTTAAATATGTTATCCCAGAGGCACTACCACCATTACTGATTGGGTTAGCCTTGGACAGCAGCGGGTCCGTATGCACTAGCATAGGAGACATTTTTAATAGTTCTATATGTTTGAGATATATGTGCTGCAATTTTCTGGTTTTCTTTTGTTTGGTTTTGGTTTTTTTTTCTGACTTTTCTTTTTTTGATGTAAACACTGGGGTGCTGCTTGTACTTGACTCATACCAAGTGTGATACTAATCTTTGCTTTTGAGATTGATATTATGGGGGAGGGACTGCAAGGAGCAGATAAAGATTCGATGGAAAATAATTAATTAGATTGTGCTGATTTGTTAAAATTCCAGTCTCCTGAACTAATTCAGATCCTTAAAATGTCATCTGAAATGACTGTGTGTGACTTCAGTGCACCAATAGCTGCAATATCTGGTTATGAAAAATGGCCTATACTTAAATTATGCTCTGATTGGTGTGACTAATAATTAAATTAAAAGACCAGAAACTCAAGGTGCTGAATTGGCAGAAGCTTAGGAGAGATAAGGCTAGAGAAGGACTTGTGAACTGGAAGGAGTGAACAAGAAGTTGGGTGAGCAAGATGATAATTAGTGGGATCAACACTCTTAAGGAGCAGGGACTGGAAATGGCTAGGTGGCTGAAGACAACCAGGTTGTGGCAAGGAGTTAGTGTAAGGGCAGGTCCATTTCGGGTAGAAGTACTGGTCCACTGGGACATAGCCTTCTCAGTCTGAGATTGGACAAGGCATTTTACAGTTGTTGCATTCAGCAGCTGACATCAGATATTTAAAATCTTTCTAAGAAATTCCCTATTTTCTGTATTTGCAGAGGGTAGCTGAATTTTTAATCACTTAAATCATGCAGCGGGTTGAGGTCTCTGGATATTTGGTGGTTCCAGCAATGCTGCAGCTTCGTGTTGGTGTCTGTATATTATCACCTATTGGAACTTGTATTTGTGGCATTTTTTCTCTTTCTTTATATTAAAAAAAGCCCTAAAAAATAATGCATTTTAACTTTATTATCTAGGTGAAATATCAAATATGGAAAAATAAGTTATGCCAATGTAGACTTATTTATTCCAATAGAATATCATAGTTATCACTTTTTTAACCACTAGGATACATGTCATGACATACAAATTTGATAGCATTCATTTAAATGCCACTTTTTCTTTGAGCACGTGGTCCTGCACAGCATTTGTTCTACATGTTCATTACTCACATCCTGATTAACTTCTAAATTCAGTGTTTTATTATTCTGCAGCAATAAGTAGGAGTGCTTTGTAGTTATTCTTGCTGCATTTAGATGAGTTTGCATTGGCTCCATTTTTAAAGTGAGATGCAATGAGTGTAAGGTGAATGGTTCACAGTAATTCTGTGTATTCCTTGAGATGTCAGGTCTAATTTTTTAGAAATATTTTAAGTAGTTTTGAATTATGAAGTTCAGTTCCTGTTGGCATCAGTTGTTCACTGATGTGTTCAGAACAATTCCAAGTCCAGCAGCCTACACCTGGACATCCAGGTAGTCTATCTATTCTTATGTTCTGAAGATGCAAACACCTTAAATTAAGCCACAGAAACAATGTAGTGAAACCAGGCATCACATGAAATAAGTACAATTTTTCTTCTTAGGAAGTTAGTGTGGTCTATGATAGTGGGTACTTTGGCTCTTCTGCAGAATCAAGCCAGCCTCTCTCTAGCACAGAAAAATATTTAATTCTTGAAGTTGTTTTCTCAAGCTAAACCTTAAGCATTTTTTTTTTACTGTAGAGTTCATTGGAGGAAAAAATTACATCTTTTTGTTAATATTACCAGTTCAGGTAGAAGCTGAAGCAGAGGTGCTTTTGATATTATGGGACACTGTTTCCTCAGCTTCATTTTTCTGAAATGCTTTTCCTATTGCTGAAGGTGTTGGAGGTACTTTTGGGTAGGGAAACCAAGATTTACAGAAAACTTTTTTTTTGCTGTGTTCTTTGGATGTACAATTGTGGAGTCCAATGGTCAACACAGAAAGACAGTTGTCTTCCCTTATCTGTTGAGAGCATTTTCCCCTTAAAAATCAAATGTATGACATGGTGTTTCTTTTAGACTGTGTTAATCTAGTTTTATAAGAATCATAGAATCATTAAAGTTGGAAAATCATTGTGTCCAACCTTTGACCAGATACCACCATACCCACTAAAGCATAAAGTGAAGTGCCATGTCTACTCATTTTTTGAACACTTCCAGGGATGGTGTTGGGGATTAAAATAAATTTACTTATAGAATATTAGAAATTAATTGTGTAGGTTTAAGTTGAATTGTGACTTGCTTACAGCTTAGCATGAGCATGCCCTACTCAACAGTTAGCGTAGGTGAACTCTAAATGAATTCTGTCAGCATGAATGGCTAAGCAGGGGAGGAAACAGAGCAAGACTGGATACCTTCAAATAAGGGTTGAGACCCTGGAGGGCCTCAAGGCTGGGCCAAGCTGGAAGATAAGAGCAGTTAATGATCTGCCCACACAGACATGGAGAAAGAATCCAATGAGGTGTTAGAAGACCCGAGACCTGAAATCACTATCGGACCAAGAGATGCATGCAGAGCGTGTGAAGATAGGGTGCACAGACTGTAAGGGCATAAAGGCCCAGGGATTTCTTTGTTCTGTTGCCCAGAAATAGAACAAATCTTCCCAAACAATGTTCGAATGATAATATAAAAGCAAACCTTTGCTTAAAAAGCCTTCAAGTAGACAATATGGCAAAACCTGCATGTGATACAGTATTTCTACAACTTTTATAAGGTTAGTTGATTAGTAAACCTATCATATATTGTCCAATTAGAAGTTTAGTATGTTTGGTAATATTTCCCCGGGTACTACCCCACTGGAATTGGTTCAGGGGCTTCTTTACTCCACTTTGTTATGTCTTCCCAGATTGTGGTTGGAAAATAGAATGCCTTTGTAGTTGGTTCTCTTCTTCAAAATAAGACAAAACAGTATTTTAGTAATGTGTTAGAAGGTTAGCTTATTGTTCCAAAATGTAAGGAAAAAGCGTAGGAAAAGTACTAGGAGCTATAACCATGCATTAGCAATCTACAAAGCTACAAATATATAATAAATATTAAAAAACTAAAAATCTTTAGATATCAGTTTAGGGTCCCTCTCTGAAGGCACCCAGCTCGAGCTGTAATAAACTGAGTCTGCCTCAGAACCTAGGGTTCCAACTATTCCTTAACAGGTGGTGACTCTACCACTTCCCTGGGGAGCCTGTTTCAATGCTTTAACATTCTTTTAGTGAAGAAGTTATTCCTAATATCCAACCTGAACCTCCCCTGGCAGAACCTTAAGTCATTTTTCCTTTTCCCGTTGCCTGGGAGAAGAGGCTGACCCCCACCATGCCACAGCCTCGTTTCAGGTAGTTTTTGAGTGATTAGGTTTCCCCTGAGCCTCCTTTTCTCCAGGTTAAACAACCCCAGCTCCCTCAGCTGCTCCTTCTAGGACTTACGTTCCAGACCCTTCATCAGCTTTGTTGCCCTTCTTTGAACATGCTCCAGCACCTCAATGCCCTCCCTGTAGTGAGGGGCCCAGAACTGGACACAGTGTTCAAGGTATGGCCTTACCTATATTGAGGACAGGGGGGCAATCACTTCCCTAGCCCTGCTGGTCACACTATTTCTGATACAAGCCAGGATGCCATTGGCCTTATTGGCTACCTGGGCACATGCTGGCTCATGTTCAGCTGGCTGTTGACCAGCACACCCAGGTCCTTCACTGGGCAGCTTTCCAGCCACTCTTCCCCAAGCCTGTAGCACTACAGGGGGTTGTTGTGACCCAAGTGCAGAACCCAGCACTTGGCCTTGTTGAACTTCATACAATTGGTCTGGGCCCATTGATCCAACCTGTCTAGATCCTTCTGCCAGAGCCTTCCTACCCTCATGCAGATCAGTACCCAACTTGGTGGTGTCTGCAAACTTACTTAGGGTAAACTCAGTCCCCTCATTCAGATTATGGATAAAGGTATTTAACAAGCTCAGGATAATGTAATTTCGGAGACAGAGATGGATTTTTTTTTTTGTGAAAATAAACTTTTTTAGAGTTTTATCTGATATGATGATATGTGTTGACTTGTTGCTTGTATACATATGCATACATTTACAGAACTGTTTTCCCTTCTAGGATCCTTCTGTTACACAAATGACAAGAAATGTTCCACCAGGACTAGATGAGTACAATCCTTTCTCTGATTCAAGAACAGTAAGTGCATTTATTTATTAATAATACCATTTATCTTTTTAGGTAAGATTTGTAGGGTATTGTTTTAAGTGTTTGGGACTGATGTAAAACATCCATACTGGGAGAAGAGAGGCCCTGTGGAAAGAGATCTGTAAGTTTGGATTGATGGCAAGTTGATTATGAGTCAACCATATGCCCTAGCAACCAAAAGGGACAAGCGTGTCCTGAGGTGTATCAAGCACTGCATTTCTGTCTGGTTGAGGGAGATCATTGTCCCCCTTTACACTGCACTGGTGCAGCTTCACCTTGAGTACTGTGTGCATTTTGGGGCACCTCAATATTAAGAAGGACATCAAACTATTAGACTGCATCCAGAAAACGGCACCAAGATGGTAAGAGGTCTTGAGGGCAAGACTTATGAGGAACAGCTGAGGTCACTTGGTTTGTTCAGCTTGGAGAAGAGAAGGCAGATGACCTTGTTGCAGTCTACAACTTCCTCAAGGTCAGGTAGCAAGGAAGAGGTGATGATCTCATCTCTGGTGACCAGTGATAGGATGCCTGGAAATGGAATGCATCTGCATCACAGGAAGTTCAGATTGGGCCTTAAGAAAAGGTTCTTCACTGATGGGCTGTTTGGTCCCTGGAACAGGCTCCCCAGGGAAGTGGTCACAGCACCAAGCCTGCCAGAGTTCAAGGAGCATCTGGACAATGCCCTCAAGTCATATGGTTTGGTTTTAGGTAGTCCTGTGAGGAGCAGAGAGTTGGACTTAATGATCCTTATGGATCCCTTCCAATTTGAGATAGTCTATGTTAAGAGCTAGCTAGAGGTAATGGAAGATGTGTAAGGATAGATAGTCCCATCAAGTATTTGGAGGATTCAGTGGATAGGTTGACTTAAATGATCTTTGACCCTTAAAGGAAAGGTGACTTGCTGAAAGGGGCCCAAAACAGAATTGAGTTTTGTCTTGTGAATGGAATGATGCACTTCACTTATAAGAGAGAAGCAACAATAATTTTATTTATTGATATAAAACACTGAGTTAACGAGATTTAATGGTAAATGTGACTGGTTTGACAAGATTTGATGGCAAGGTACACTTGATTATTTACTGCATAGAGGACACAGTCAGATAAAGTGGTTGAGAAGACCCTTCCATTGAGTCATGAGGTTCAGAAAGGACTCCTTTGCTTTCTAAACTCCTCAGAGAGGAGTCTAGGTTCAGTGGAATCCAATCCTAGTCTCAGACTTGATCAACAGTTTATGTCTAAAGGATTATATGTGCAGAATCAATCTTTTGTATCCCTTAGCTAAGATTTCAAAGTTTAGCATGCTATTAATCACCAAGCATCTATTGTGGTAAGGTGTGGAAATCACATGTCCTCTAAACAGAGAGAGACATAGCTGTCTCCCAGGGTTTTCCTGGGAAGCTGTGAGAAGATCAGAGAAAAGAATGAGAAACAATTCTTATCTTCACTTGCTGCACCTGTTGTTGTGCATATGTGGAATGTGTTATTGAGATTTGTTTACCAAAGGGTGATTTCTTAATTGGACACTGGTGATGGTGTTTGGATTTGATTGACCAGTCTGGTAGAAGTCTGTATCAGACTGTCTGCAAGGGTGATGGATTTTTCTTAATAGTACAGTATAATAAAGCAATTTATCAGCTTTCTGTAATCATGGAGTCAATGCTCATTATTCCCGATTCAGGGGCTTGCTGCTACAATAGTAAGGAATCTTTCAACCTCAAGGAGTAACCTTGAGAGGTGTCCCTACTTAAGGGGAGATTCAGGTGTGCAGCCCGCTGCCATGCAGGAGAGTTCAATGGGCCATGGGCTGTCCACTATTTATAAAGTAAGATGATGGACTTATATGAAAGCACACTGTCACTGTGTGAGTTAATGCAGGCAGGCAGCTGGAACAACCACAAAACCACAGCTCATATGCAAAGAGTAATTTTATTTCATTACCTCGCTAGCTGGAGGAGACACACAAGCAGGAATGCAGGCAACTGTTAGGTTCATTCCATGCTAGTGGGTGTCAGGGCTGTTGTTTGCACCCATTTATCAGGGGCCCACGCACATGTAGTTTTACCACCATGCTGTGATCTGTGCTTTGATCTCTCTCCCAAGACAGAGCTCAAGCATGTCCATGAGAGAGCTTCCAAGTCTCTCCAAACACCTATGTTATCCCTACACAGAGATTCTACTTCTCATAGCAGACTGTACTGGTTTAGGGCAAATTTGGTAGAGAATTTCCAAAGGAGGGCCTCTCCAGAAAAGAAACCCCCCCCCCCCCCCCCCCCCGCCCCCAACCGGTTCAGGAAGAATTCCTCAGAGAGAAGTGGAAAGAACCTGTTTATTTTGTTTATTTGACAGGCACAGCACCCCCAGCACACAAAATGAACAATACCGGATGGCACCGCTCTGAAAAAGATGACAAATTCAGAAAGTCTCTCTGGGAGGGGGGGTGGTCGCTCTGTCCTCAGTCCCTCCGGCGCTGGGGCAGCTGCTGCAGCCACAAGGTGTGAACTCTTGGTGTTCCCAGGTCCCAGTCCGGAGCAGGTTCGGGATGGTTGAAGAAAAGAGAGGAGAAACAGTCCAGGAAGCAATTTGGACTGTTTAGCTAAGCTAGCTAGGAGCAAAAGCAAGCAGGAGCGAAGCAAGCAAGAGAGAGAGAGAGCGAAAAGCAAAAGCAGCCAAAGCAAAAGCCACAGCCTCTGTGTCCCAGCCAGGCTGATAAGAAAACCAAAACAAAACTTTCACTTTCAGGGCCAGTCTTAAAGGTACAGAACATAATATCCAACATTAACAGAACACATGAATGGGGATACAAGCATCATAATGTCACCCTAGGACACAGACATAGGATAAACAGCAGTAGGCATAATATATGGGGTTTCCTACACTATTATTCTCCAGGGTTTGGCATTCCCAGCTGCAAGGTCACTTGATTGAATCTACTGTCCTCTGCCATCCTTCTTGCCATTCTTCCACTTTTAACCCTTTCCTCCCAACAGTCATACTCCAGCCCATGACTATAGTAAATTCATCTTGCCTTCACAGAATGGTCTTGCCTCTGTGCCATAAATTGTATATTGATGGTTGTGGCAGCAGCTCTCTGGCCACAGAGAGCAACACACAACTTTCCCAGGCATCGTCCTGGGAAAGGCTGTGAGAAGATCAGAGAAAAGAATGAGAAACAATTCTTATCTTAAATTGCTGCACCTGGTATTGTGAAAATGTAGAATGTGTTATGGAGATTTGTTTACCAAAGAGTGGTTTCTTAATTAGCCAATGGTGATGGGTTTTGATTGAAGGACCAATCAATTCCACCTGTATTGTAACTGTCTATAAAAGCAATGGGTTTCTTAATCAGATGGTTTGATCAGCCTTCTGTGAATTGTGGAGTCAATGCTAATTATTACCTGTTCGGGGACGCCATGCAACGACAGATGGTTTGTGTGGTGATAGATCCATGGTAAGTAGATAGTGAAGCGCTGCTATTTGTTATTCATTGATTTGTATGTTTTGGGTGGTTGAAGTTGTGTTATTTGTTTTATCATGTACTAAAGCTTTATATGCAATATAATTATAAGCAATATACATATCAAAGTTGGAGTCAGCAAAATCACAACTGAGTGAAGCATAAGATTAAACACTCCTGTTGCTGTTGGTGACCATCCAAGAAGAGTTTCCCAACAAGGTGTTTTTCATCCTTCTTCACTCTTTCTAAAACATGGTGTATCCCTTCAGTATCATGATAAACCATGATTAGAGTTTTGTGTCCATTATTTTGGACATGTTCTAGCAGTTGACACAGGTCATCATGTTGTAGTAGTTTCTTCACCAATGTAAGATTCATTCTGATGGGAGTAGGCAATAAATCTTCGCTCAACCTATAATTAGATTGTAACAATTGATAAGAACTAACAGGAGATGAATAAGTCACATCCAATAACTTTACTAAAGTTACAAACATGAGTCATTTGAGTGATTGCTTACATCTGCAGTAATGTTATCTACAAAAATGAAATCACAAAGGGTTTTCATACAAACACATCTTTATCCAACATATATGAGTACAGTTTCAAGGGTTTCATCAGGATGTATTTCAAAATGACAAACATTTTGTTAAGTGTCAAGACAAATGTCTTGGGCTTTGGTGTTACTCTCACAAATAAATCCTTGTTGTCTTCATATAATGCATGCATTAACATCATTAGTTTGCCATTTATTTCTGTTTTGTTAGGCCCATGCTCTACGTTCTAATGGCTAGAACAGCTTCATGGTGATTTAATACTAGCACAATGATCAGGTATATGGTATATGCTAAAACATTGTGTATGGTTAAGACAAAAGCTGTGGCCTTATTGTTGATGGGGTCATAAGTGAAATTTACTAAATGCTACCAGAATTGGAATTCCCTTTCAGATTCAGCTGCATTATCCCAGATTTTCTTTCAAATTTCAGTGGGTAAAGTGCTTGCTTTACCTTTTCTTATAATTGATGGTACCATAGATTGCATCCACAGCTGAGCTTGGATACAACTAAGAGCTAGTATTCACTATTGGCTGGTGATCCTTTTTGTCAATCCTCTCCTGTTGAGGTAATATGTCTGATAAGAGCCATTAGTTAGTTCTTAATGTTAGTAAGGAAGATCGTAATAGATGTTCCAATTGGTACAAATCACTTGTTACTGAGTTTATTTTGTTTGCTAGGACTTCAGCATCTATGCTATTACTCCTAATCCTGTCCTCAGGATACCGGTCACATCTCTCCTGGATCGTTTTGGAGAGGTGAGGGTCCATCCATGCAGCCATGCTGACCACCCTGCATAGGATGTAGAGAGGAGTGGTGAGCAGGCAGGTTTAATTGCAGAGATATTGATCTGCATTGACATTTCTACTCATTTGAGGGATCATGAAGAATTAAATAGAACTTATTGCTGGCCTCTATATTTGATGGCATAGGGTTCAATTTTAGAAATCTGTGGGGATAAGGTTTCGGTAGTCTTATTGGGGGTCTCAGAGGTAGCAAAATGGATTGTGGAGGCTAAGTTAGTTTTTGTTGTGCCAATATACATTATCTCAACTACAGTTGTGGCTATATCACCACATGTGTACTACTTCCTTTTCTATATTCTGTTTTAATATAACACTTATTGAACAGTTACTGACCTTGTAAAATCTATTCCATTTTTTGAAGGAGGTATTGAGAGGGACCAATCTGATTTTTGTTTATGCCTCAACATATGTTACACATGAAGTGGGAGATTCCTATAGGAACTGTGCATGTACTGGCAGTCTTGTACCCAGGGAGACTTTGCCTGGCAGCCAATCAGGGCAGAGAAAGCCTCCACGATCAGACTGCGAGTGAACCCCCTACTTGCTGACAGGGCAAATGCCCGGATGCCCACGAAGAATGCCTGCAAAAAGTGCCCACTAAAAATGCTTGAGAAGTTGGGCTATGGGAGGAGCCTTAGCACATAAAAGCAGCTAGCTGCAACACAACAGGAGCCATTTTTCTTTGGGTACCTTGGAGGGAGCAGGGGCTCACCTGTAGGGTCTGCTTGCCCTCCTTTGCTTTTTCCTTCCTGTGGTCCTGCTTTCCTGCCTGTACCTGCTTTGCCCTGCTTCACTGTTCCTGCAAACCAGCTTGTCATCGCAACGACCTCATGCTCCTCTGTCTCCCCGACAGAGCGGGTGCCGCTGCAGCCAGCCACCTCTGCTGCGTTTCCCATGCACAGCCACTGCCGCTGTGTTTCCTGCGCTGCCTGCCGCACCAACCTGCTGTAGCAGTAACTCGTAGCAACCAATTTGTCACTGCTGCTTGCACTCAGCTGCACCTGCAGCTGCAGTGCCCCGACCCTGAGAACACATGGCTGCTCCAGGAATGCGCTCATGGCCACAGCAGCCTGTTCTCCCTGATGGGAGGAACATACAGCCAGCTGCTGTTTGGAAATAGCATCCAGCTTGCCATGGGAGCTATGCAGACATACCGTGGTTCACAGCACACACGCTCTGTCTGCCAAGCCAACACTGACAGAGGGCCAGGGTTCTTGTGGTAGTGCTGTCCGTGTCTTCTGTTTCTTTCTCCCTCTCTCTTTTCCCCCTTTCTGCTCCTTTTCCTATCCCCCTTTGTAGGAACACTTACTCTTTTTTCTCAATAAACAGTTCTCAGATATAATATTGCCACATTTGCGCTTTATTTTTGTCGGAGAAACCTATGAAAAGAAATCCTCCCTGATCCCCTCTTTTATAGCGGAATGAGACAGATATATTGAAAACTGAGTAAGTATATTTTCCCATTGTTGGTTGGAGATTGTGTTTCACATATGATGTGTCGCAGACATCTTTTCATGAAAAATCCTTTCCTGAGGATTTTTCCTCCTGAGAAGCTGAGAGGCCTCAGGAACAAAATGTAATCAATGGTTATCTGCTGCTGTGGAATGCAACAGGTGGATCTTTGATTGGCCCATCTTGGATGTTTATAATTAATGGCCAATCACAGCCCAGCTGGCTCGGAGAGACAGTCTGAGACAGCTGCCTTTGTTATTCTTTTCTATTCTTAGCCTAGCCTTCTGATGAAACCTTTTCTTCTATTCTTTTAGTATAGTTTTAATGTAATAAATATAATAAAATAATAAATCAAGCCTTTTGAAACATGGAGTCAGATCTACATCTTTTCCCTCATCCTAAGACCCCTGTGAACACCGTCACAATTATGGTTGTATTTCCTTCTGCCAAATTCATGTTATTAGGTGGAGCTCCTAAATTTATGCAATTATAGCTTGTTTCATAAGCAAATATCACTGAAATGCATTTGGGCTTAAGTGTGGTTATGACCATTACCATAGTGATTTCATTGCAGATAAAAGAAGTGAGGGTCTCCATCTGATGGGTTGAGCTTTTTGATGTGTATGCCAAATTTGGTTCATGTTGGTGCTGATTACTCTTGCACAAAGGATAAGCAGTCCTTCAGTGGTTAACTTAATCTTCAGTGGATGCATGCTGGCATCATTCTGGGTATTGTTCCTGAAAGGTAAAACCATACATGTCTTGGCCGGGTTTGTCTGGATGGATTACCCCATTAAAAAGATGGGAAAATCCTCTGTGCACTAATTCTGTGCAGTGCACAACTGCTGTCAGTAGCTTCCCAAATAATTGGTCCACTGTAAAAGCATGGTAATATGGATGATTTGCTGCTACCTTTCCTGAAAGTGTCTTCTGAGAAAGCTGCTCAGGCAAGTACAGACAGTCACTCAATCCACACTGTCACCACAGCTAGGTCAGCAAAGAAAGATGGAAAGGGTCTCTGTATAGAGTTCCAGCAAGGTTTATTGTAGAATCACACTGAAGGAATCCAGGGACAAAGATGAGCAAACAGTGTAGGGCCCTGGGTTAAGTATGGGGACTGGAGCCAATTATTTAGGGGCACAGGCGTAGTACAAGGGGCAGGGCAAAGGGCAGTGAGGTATGAGGAAAGGGCAGATTAACATAATGCTGCAGGGCATCATGGGGGAAGCCCCTTTTGACTCACCCTGAAGAGTGAGATATTCTCAAAGCCTCTGGCAAATTCTTCCAAGGCAACATCCTAGAAGTTTCCCTAATAGGCTCAAAGGCCTCCACAGTCCACAAGGTTTAGTTAGAGTCAGGCACAGTTCCAATCTGGTAAACTCACCATAACAGATTGTCCTTGTTGTAGTGATATTGAGGGTTTTCTATCGTTGGCTGGTGGAACATGAAGTCCCACTTTTGCTAAGAACGTACATCTCACAAGACTCCCAATGGGCCCATCTGTTATTTAATTGATGAAGTATTTTGGAAAGTTGAGCAGCCCACTAGGCCTCATGTGGTTTAAGGCTTCCTTTCAATAAGGCATTTGCCCTTTTCACTATTTCATTTGATTTGGGCTAATATGGAGTGTGGAATATCCATGGAATTTCTTCCTTTTTAGCCCATTCTTTCACTTCCTTACAGGAAAAATGTGCACCAGTATCACTTTGGATGGTATCTGGGGTAGTCAAGCTTGAAAACCAAGACAACAGCCTCCATACTGTATTTCATCCAAATGCCTTTTTTTTGGCCTTATGGCACTTAGTTTCCATATGTAGGCTGGAGACCACTTTCACTCCTGTGAGGATGTATTGATATCCTGCAGATGGCTTGAATGGCCAGATAGAATCAATTTGCCAGGTAGACCATTTTTACTCTGTTCAGCAAAGTAAATGGCTTCTCTACCAAGTGTGACCTAATTTCTGATGCAGTCATTCTCCCAATTGATACCACTCAGAATTTAAGTGGTCCTCTTTTTATCTCACTGATATTAGTCAGTTCATCCACCTTTTGATTCCAATGTGTGGCTGGTTTATCATTCTTGGCATGAACTTTCACCTATCCCATCTTGAATGGTGTTTTTCTGCCTATATATAGCACTAATTTCCAATCTTGAGTTCTTCAAACCAGAAATCTGTTTACTTCCCAGTTCAGTGATTCCCATTGACAGAGTCACTGTGTGGTGCCAGCCCAAACAGCATAGGAGTCTACATACATCACTTTTTCTCCGTTCTCAGCTGCAAGAACAACTGTTTCTATTTCTCCTACTTGAGCACTACCTTCACCTTCTTCTGTTACTTGTTTGCCTGTGTTAATGTTTAATGCAGTAGCCTTGTATTGGCATTTACCATTTATCCTCCTTGCTGAGGCACCAGTGAAGCACATATCTCCTGTCAGTGTTTGTTAAAGAGAGGTGCATTTAAAATTGGTGATGATTTGAAAGGTTGGTGTAATGCTAATGGGTCTGCATTTATAAGCATTTGAAATGTGGTTGTTTTAGCTTGTCCTTCAGTTAATTCTATTCCCTCTGCAATCTCTGTCAAGTAGGCATACTATTTCCTGCATGTAGATTTTTGTGCAATTCCTTCTGGGGGAGGAGTACCCTTTAGGATTACTTCCAACAAGTTAAAGGGTCCTCTGGTTTGCACAGGTTGTTCCTGATGCATTTTTTTCAGCTTGTATTACTACTCAGACTAAAGATAAAAGCCCCTTTTCCCGCTTGGAATATCTCTGTTCTGTTTCTTTAAAAGCAGTCAAACTGAACATTAAAGGTCTCTTAGGTCTATCTGGGCTGCTTTAAAACAGGTTACAGTAGATACAATGCTCAACAAAATCCCAATCTTCTATAATGGGGTCCTGGAGATGTACTGGTCACAGCAATTGATAGATTCTTAATTCCTGTATTAGGGTTTTAACTGCCTCCTCATGTTCTGTATTCGACATCTACGGTTTTTCCTTTTGTAAAAGTGAATGGGGGGGAGCAATGATAAAAAATCCAGGTACATTCTTGTATTGGGTTTGCATGACCTAGTTTTAGGTAGCAGGGGGGCTACAGGGGTGGCTCTTGTGAGGAGCTGCTAGAAGCTTCCTCAGTGTCCAGCAGAGACAACCCCTGGTGGCTCCAAAGATGGACAGGCTGCTGGCCAAGGCTGGACCAATTAGAAGTGGTGGTAATGCCTCTGTGATAACAAATTTAAGAAGAAATCAAAACAAAAAGTTGGGGTGCAGTTTTAATTACGACCAGAGAAGAGTGGAGTGAGAAGATGTGAGAAGAGCAACTCTGCAGACACCAAGGTCAGTGAAGAAGGAGGGGAAGGAGGTGCTCCAGGCACCAGAGTTGATTTCTTTGCAGGCTGTGGTGGGGACCATGGTGAAGCAGCTGTCTCCCTGCAGCCCAAGGAGGGCCACAGGAATGCAGAGATCCACTGGGATGCAGCCTGTGGAGGAGCCTCATGCCGAAGCAAGTGAATGCCTGGAGGAGGCTGTGAGCCCATGGGAGACCCATGGAGAGAGGGGTCCTACTCCCATTCTGGACCAGCCTCTCCTTGAAGGACTGCACCCCGTGGAAGAGTGACCTATGCCACAGCAGTTTGGGAAGGACTGCTGCCTGTGGGATGGACTCACATTGCAGCAGGTCACAGAGAGCTGCTGCTCTTGAGATGGAGCCTCATCAGAGAAGTGTGTGGAGAACTGTCTCCTGTGGGAGGGACCCCATGGTACAACAGGGGAACAACTCCTCTCCCTGAGCAGCAGGAGAAACCATGGTTGATGAACTGACCATAACCCCCATTCCCTGTTGTCACAGTTTGACATAGGAGAAATTCAGGGAAGTAAAGCAAAAACTTTTTGTGTAACTGACAATCTGTTAAACCACTAAGAAGCTGAACATGCTTTTGTGCAAGACACATGTTAAAGATGAAAAACCTGGGAACTTCTCTCTTTCTTTTCCAGTCAGCAAAGAGGTAACAGGCCCAGGCCCTAGCCCCGCCCCTGTCTCAGCCAGGCCAGGCTGGGCGGCCCTGCCCTGGGCTGCCCTGGGCTGCCCCCCCCCCCCCCCATCGGCCCCCATTCTGGCCGGGTCACGGGCTCTCAGCAGCTTCTGGGCAGGAAGGGGTGGAAGGCTGCAGAGCCCTAGCCAGAACAGGGCTTAATGTGGCCTTCACTGGGTTTTGGGGTATCCTCATCTGGCCATAGCTGCTCTGGATAGCGCAGCCTTGTTCAGCACAGCTTGCCTGGGCTCCCAGGCAGTTCCCAGTCGCAGGCTACCTTAGCAAGCTTAGGTGATATCAGTTCTTTCGTGATTATCAGCTCATTTTGTGATTTCAGCTCTTTAGCTTGCTAAGTGGCTTAGGCAGACGAAGGGAGAGAGAGGAGAAACGCTGTGTGTGGTTCCACAAGAATGTCTTTATTGGCAACCTCTGCGAAGGTCTCAGGGACAGTGTCTTCTGCTGAACTAGGCAAAAGTAGCTCTTTATATAGGGTATAGGAGTTTTAGAAATTATATAATAGTAAGGCTCAAAAGGAAAGTGACCTATAGTCTTACAGAGAGATAAGCAAGGGTCTGAAGGCAGAAAAGGGGCTTCTTAGGTCCAGTCATCATGACCAGGCATTTCCTATCTTAGGCTGCTGGCCACCAGGGAGGCCTTGCAGGCCCTGTGCCTGCTACAGCTCCACTTTCTGTATTTAGAAAAAAGGCGTTCCCTACAGTTCTTTTGAAACAATGAACAAGGCATGAGAACATAGCTAATACAATGACAATTACAAGGAAAATCCACAGCATTCCCTTAACCAAAGATTCAACCCATCCTGTTAATCCCCATTGACCGAAAAGGTCATTGACCCAGTCTGGGTTGTTTTCTACTTTTAAGTCCTTCACAAGTTCCTTCAATTTCTGGATGTTTGTGTGGATGGATTCCAAGTGCGAAGAGAGATTGAAGCAGCACATCCCTTCGAAGTCTTGGCAGCCATGTCCATGGGCAAGCAGCAGGAAGTCAGTTGCTGCTTGATTTTGAAGTGATGCGTGTCTTGTGGTTTCTTCTTCCTTTAAGAGATCGCTCAGGGCAGCCGATGTAGCATTAGCTTATTTACTGAGCCAGCACCTGAGGTGATTTATTTCACCAAGGGCTTTAACTGCAGCTACCCATGGTTAGAACAGGGAGACAGCAATCCTTTTTGGTTTTCTCCAATCATATAATTTGGGATCACAATTTTCATCAAATTCCGTGTAGGATCTTTTGTGGCGTTATAATTCACTTTCTTTTTTCCAATTATATAACAGGGTGATATTTGGAGTGAAGGTAGAAAGTTTTCCAAGGGTACAGGGACCTCCCTGGAGCTGTGAGGGGATCCCAGCCCATACTCGGTCACCACAGGTCAGAAATGTTCCCTTGGGTAATACTTTGGGGTGGAGAGAGGATACAGAGATCACACGAGCGGTGTAATTACACCAATTGGAATAGTTATAGGCTTTGTTATGGGTGATATGTCTTTTTGATATGTATTTTTTGTCTGGTCAATTTCTGGCCAATTATTTTTCGGACGTCTAAAGTAAAATTTGACACAGTATGTGGCCTTGGAGGACTCCAACAGGTCCAATTCTTGGGGTTCCTCTAGAGCACTGGGCAACATTTTTGTCCACTCATCCCAAGTATCTACCAGGTTGGGTCTCTTACCTGTGATGCGGAGGACCTCTGAGTTATAGACAGGCCAGTCATCTGCTACAAAGGGAATTCCTACCACACATGTGGAAAGTGGGTTATCAATCCTTCCTATGGATAAGCACATGTTATCCTGTTTTAATGTTTTTTGCTAAGGTTACCCAAACATTATGGCTGGGCTGTGGGCTAATCCAGCCGAAGGTATACGGTACGGTGAAGAACATCCAGGTAGCAGTGAGGACAGCACCAACAGAGATATTTTTCATCTTTGGACAGGAATGGGGCTTCTGATAGGGAATATAAGCAAAACTTGTTATCTTTATGGTGGGAGGGGAGGGTTAGGGTTTTCTCCCTTGTTCCTTTCCTCCGTTCCTTCCCCCCCCCCCCAAATCTCTGCTGGTCTGAGTGACTCTGAGATACATACAAGTGTCTTTTTCCCAGCCCGGCAGTCGAAGAAGGAGTCAGGATTTTTCTGTTCTCGCTCTCAAGTTTGTTTATTATTTCTTATCTATAACATTCTTCCTCCAACCCGCCGCAGGTCTTTCTGGCAGGTCTGGTTGAGGCACACTGGCCGCCCTCAGGGCGGTGTTATCTTTTTATACTAAAAACTACGTGTACATTATTTACCATAACTTCCCAGTACCTATCACTTATGTTAGACAGTGAGATTCTACCTTCTTAAACCAATCCAAAAGTGCCAGCATCACCCGGAACATGGAGGCTAGGAAGAAGAAAGAAGAAGGACAGGGCATGCCCAAATTCCTCCATCTTGGGACTCCGACCCCCGATTCTAAAAACCCCAAAAATCTATTTTTCACCCTGTGACAAACTAACCATTATTCTACTTAAATTCTCTTGACTTGTAATTCTTCATATAAAGGTGGTGATTTGCTCCATGGGTCAAAATAAAAGTCACAGGTGTCTTGGGCTCTGTGCCAAGGTCTCTGAGCCCCCTGGCAGGGTCTCGAGCCATCCAGGACAGCCAGAGGCATGTTCTGCGTTACGACACGCCCCCCCCCCCCCTCCTTTTTTTGTTTTTCTAAGCTAAGGATGGAGGAGTGGGTATAAGGTTATGGGTTTTTGGTAAGAGTTGAGAAAGGGGAATAATACGGTTTTTTAGGGTAAAAAAGGGGTAATAACATATTATTCAGAAAACAGTTTTGTGTTCAGGCTGTGTCTGGCTTATGGCTTGATGCAGCAGTATGTTGTTCAGCTTTCTATTTTGTCTGCTGTCGTGTGATGGGATGGTTTTTTCTGCATGTGGACATTTGGTGACCTCTTTGTCTCCAGGCAGAACTGGTTTGGTTTTGAGGAGGTCTTGTGTTTGACTCAGGGGAATTTTTGTCAGTGTTTGTAGGAGTAGTGTTTGCAGTGCTTAGGTATGATTTTATGGTTTTTCCTGGGTACCATCTTGGACCAGATGGTAGTAGAACACACGCATACCCTCTTCCCCTAGTAATCAAATGGAAAGGCCCAGAAATTTGGGCCCTTTACTAGCACAGGTGGTTTCTCAGTAAGCTTTGCTTGGGTGGTATTTGCGAAGTGGCGAAGTATTGGGGGGTCAGGCTCTGATGTTGTACAGTTCAGGAAGTTCATGACACAGAGAGCCTTGCAAAGTCTTACAACTGGAGATATGATTCTTGTTTCTCTGCGCTGCTGATTGAGGACTCTTGAGGGTTTGATGTGTCCTTTCTATGATGGATTGTCCTGTAGGATTTGCAGGTATGCCTTTCTTGTGTTCTATTCCTCACTCACTGAGGAACTCTTTTAACTTACGGGAGGTATAGGCAGGTCCATTATCTGTTTTGATCTCTTTTGGTACTCCTAGGGTAGTAAAGGCAAAGAGGAAATGTTTAATGGTGTGCTGTGTAGTTTCTCCTGGATGTGATGATGCAAATACTACTCCTGAAAATGTGTTGACTGATACGTGCACATATTTTGACCTCCCAAAAGGTGGGAAGTGAGTCACATCTGTCTGCCACAGCTGGCAGCTATTTAGATCTCGGGGATTGACTCCCATCCCCATAGATGGCATCTGGTAGTTTTGACAGGTTGGATATGTGGTGACAATAGCTTTTGCTTGATCTTTCGAGAGCTTGAACATTCTGATAAGGGCAGGCACATTTTGATGAAAAAATGTGTGTGACAACTTTACCTGGGCAAAGATGTTAGGGAGGTTAGCAGTCTCTACTGCCATGGCTAATGCGTCTGCTTTCCTGTTCCCTTCTGTGATAATACCTGGGAGGTCAGTGTGTGACCTCATATGCATTATATGGTAAGGTTGCTTTCTATGGGAGATTAAGCCTGTTAATTTAGAAATCAATTGGAATAACTTTGGATTGGAAACCTCTTTGAAAAGAACGTGTTCTGCTCTCATAACTATACCAGCAACATTAGCTGAATCTGTGACCAGATTAAAGGGTTGGTCTTTGAATTTCCCAAAGGCTCTGACAACAGCTGCTAACTCTGCAATCTGTGGAGATCCCTCCACTATTTGAATGTCAGATTCCCATTTTTTGGTCTTAGGGTCTTTCCATGTCATTACAGACTTGTGGGAAGACCCTGAGCCATCTGTAAAGATGGTTAGAGCTTTGAGAGGTGTTTTACTTTGGACTACTTTTGGGGTCAGATGAAAGGTTACGTCACGATTAAAAAGTTTGTGTTTTGGGATATGAACTGAAATTTGGCCTGTGCAGCTATCTAGGGCAAACTGGAGATTTTCATTGGTCTGGAGTAAATGCTCAAGGTCCCCAGTGGTCAGTGGTAAGTATATGCATGTGAACTCACACCCTGCAAGAGAGCGGAGGCAAATTCTAGCCTTTTTTATTAGATGTGCCATGATTTCCTGGAAGGTGGTAATTGTCTTTGAAGGTTGGTTGTTTGTAAAGATCCATTCCAGTATTAGTATAGGGTCTCGAAGTTGAGTATCCCATTGGAAAATCAGTCCATAGAACCGAGGTGCTTTTCCCAGAATGACAAACTGGAAAGGCAGGTTGGGCTTGAAGCGATGGGCTTTGCGTGAAGACAGGGCTTCTTGGACCTTGGTGATGGCATCTCTGGCTTCTGTTGTGAGAGTGCATGGAGAGTCCAGGTCTTCATTGCCATGGAGAAGGTTGAACAGGGGAGCAAGGCCCTCTGTTGTAATTCCTAGCAGTGGACGTACCCCGTTGATGGATCCGCACAGACTGTGTAAGTCTCTCAGGGTTTTTCGGTCATCTCGGATGGTGAGCTGCTGGGGTATGATGGTCCTTTGCCGGATCTGGACTCCAAGGTAAGTTCATGGGTTGGTGTACTGTATTTTGTCCTCACGGATCTCAAATCCCGCCTTTTCTATGGTTTCAATGGTCTTTTTAACTGCTTTGTCTAAGTAAGCTTTTTCTGATGCACAAACCAGAATATCATCCATATAGCGGTGGATGATAGCATTTGGAAATAGTTTACGAACGAGAGACAGGATGTGAGCAATGTACCACTGGCATATAGTGGGCAAGTTTTTAGTCCCTGAGGTAAAAAACGCCAATCATATCTTTTGAGTGGGGCTTCTCTGCTAAGAGTGGGAACGGAGAAAGCAAACTGTGGAGCGTCCTGGGGGTGCAGTGGAATGCTGAAGAAGCAGTCCTTAATATCTATGATCGCAAGTGTCCAGTCCCTAGGCAGCATCGATGGTGCAGGCAGGCCAGGCTGGAGGGGGCCCATGTCCTCGATGACCTTATTGATTTTGCGAAGGTCATGGAGGAGCCTCCACTTGTTCGTTCCAGGCCTTGGTAGTACGAAGACTGGAGAGTTTCAAGGGCTGGTGGTCTCAATGATGTGGCTTTTGGCGATCTGTTCTTCCACGAGGGCTTGTAGTGTGCGCAGTTTGGCTTTAGAGAGGGGCTACTGTTTGATCCAGATCGGGTCATGGCATTTCCAGGTGAGACGAGGTGTATCTGGCAGTGTGCGCTCCTCAGTGGCCCTGATTAGAAATCCCAACTGGGAATACGTAGGGAAGCTCCCCATTGGGATAGAATGTCCCTGCCCCAAGAGCTGATGGGGGCTCTTACCAGGAATGGGCGGATGGTTGCCAACTCTCCTTCAGGCCCTTCGACAAGGATTTTCTTGCTTTGCATAGCTCCACCAATCCCTGAAATCATGCCTGCTACAGGTTGTAGTTCCCAGTGTGCTGGCCATTCTGTGCAGGCGATGATGGTCACATCAGCACCGGTGTCCAGCATCCCCGGTAGGTGGATCTTCTCTCCTCTGCAGGTAAGACCACACTTGATGGTAGGCTTGCTTGGTCCCACATCTCATGCCCACATTGCTGTAGGGTTGAGAGGAAGCTGTTCCCTGTGATTCTTTGGGAGTAGAACGGCTGGTGCGATCGGAGTTCCCCTTGAAAGGAAAAATGGTAAGTCCGTGCAGTACATCTGGACAGAGATTTCTTGTCCCGAGTGCACTGTTTGTACTTCTGGAACAACGAAGATTTCCTTTGGGCTATGGAGAGTGTCACCTATAATTAAGACGTCAGAAGGACCACCTTTTGGCCCATATTTGCCTGTGGGAACACGATAAACATTCTCATTATTAAAGTCAATGGACAGAGCAGTTACCATCTGGCGCTGGGTTCCCATCTGTATCGCTCTGTGTGTTGGATCCTCTTCATATGGTCCGGAATCTCCTGGGATGATGTGTGGTTGGATCTGGACAGATTTTGACTTGTTGTCTTTGCGCGGGGCCTCACCGGGCTCCACTGGAAGTTTCCTGAACTCTGCTGGTAGCGCTGCTGATTCTGGGGTCTGTGGTAGGTGTTATGGGGGTTTCGGGTAGGTGACCTGTCTGGACAGTCCTTTATAAAATGACCAAAGTGTCCACAGTGAAAGCAGTGGGCCTGGTCTTTAAAAGCCACTACTGTAAATGCACCACAAACTCCTTCTGCAATACTCTTAGCAACTGCTTGGGCCGCTGTATTTTCAGTGGACAAATGACATGTACAGCTTTCCAGCATTTTCTCTATGGTAAGTTTTGTATCCTAGGGTAGGGCCCTCAGAGTTGTTTTACTTTTTTCGTTCGAGTTACTCATGACAAGTTTGCACAAGTTCTTTTCTTGACTCTGAGCTCTCTATCTGTTTTTCCAGACCATGTTTAATTCTGTCCACAAATTTGATAAATCTTTAATCTACTTGTTTAATATTAGAAATGTGTTGGGTAGGAATAGTCATCTGGGGTAAGAAGTAAGGAGGTTTTTGCTGCAATAGCCAAGTCTTGTAGTGCTGCCTTAGGTCATGTGTTCGCTTGGTCAGAGGGTTTCTGTAAATCCCCTTTCCCAGCCAGCTGTTCGACTAAAATCTGGCCTATCAGCATCTGTAGCATAGGTGTCTGATAATGTTTTCAATTGTCTTTTCCAATGCCTTTCCCATAACATATATTCTGCTGGGGAAAGAAGGCAGTGGGCAATATTTTTAATATTGTGGGATACTAAAACATATGCTGAGAACATAGCTTCTAGGAAATTTCTAAAAATATGTGAACTCCCACCATGTTCTTTGGCTATATTTCCTAGTTGTCTAAGTTCTTTATTTGTGTTAGGTTCCCACGTCTTTCTAGTAGTGGCCCCACCTCTTTTTCCCTTTATATAAGTTACTGGGAAGGCTGAAATTTTCTGAGCCATTTCCCAATCCCCTGCCTGAGTTGCTTCCATTTTTATTAGAGCCCATGGATCAATGTCCTCTGTATCAGAATCAGAGTCCCTGTCACTGCTGTCCTTAGAGGAGGAGTGGGAGTGAGCAGGCAGTGCTGTATGCTTTTTATGGCATGTTGGGGTGAGATTTTGCAGGGATGTATGGGACTGGAGGGAATTTGAAGAAGCACATGGCGGGGCTTGGCTAGAGGGAGGCAGCAGCGGAGCTGGAATGGCAGCACCACAAGTGGCACAGCATGCACAGGACTGGGGCATGTGGGGAAGTGGGTGCCACTGTGGGGACCCTTGGGGCTTCTGTTTGGGGGACACTGTGGGTGGATGGGTGGCTGCAGAGCCTGGGGATGGGGGCAAGAGAGAAGCGGGGGAGAGGAGAAGGTATTTTTAAGGGCTTCTTTTAGTTCTCATTATCCTACTCTGATTTTGTTAGTAATAAATTCACTTCATATCTCTAATTAGAGCCTGTTTTGCACGTAATGCTATTTGATGAGCGATCTTTCCCAGTCCTTATCTCAACCAATGAACTGTTCATTAAATTTTCTCTCCTCCATCCAGCTGCAGAGGGGAGTGAGTGAGTAGCTGTTTGGGTGCCTGGAATCCAGGCAGCATCAACCCACAACAGTGCTTTCTCCAATATCCTAATGTTCCCACTAACTGTTGTAATTCCTTCCTAGATCAGGGCATCTGTAGCTGTTCTAATTTTTGTGTCTGGAGGAATCGCCACACTTCCTGCTATCCACCCAAAGACTTTATACTACTTTACTTGGCCCTTGATATTTCTCAGGGGTAACTCAACTCCTATTTCTTGAAGTGCTTGCTGTACTGCTGTTGCAGCTTTCCCTACTTTTTCAGGGGAGTCTCCTCCAATTAGAATGTCATCTATATATTGATATAATTTTACGTCTGGAGGAAGTGAGACTGCCTGTAAAAGTTTTGCAAGTGCAAACATGAGCAATCATGGGTGAATGGACTCCTTCTGGGGGATTCTGTTAAAGGTGTACTGTACACCTTCCCAAGTAAAACCAAATTTCTTTCTATCCTTTTCCTGTAAAGGAATTATAAAGAACTCATCTTTTAGATCTAGTGTTGCCATCCATGAGTGTGCAGCTGATTGTATTGTGGCTATTAGGTTTGCGTTATTGGGTACTGCAGCTTTTAGTGAGGTTCTGTTGGTATTTAAATGCTGGTGATCAACTGTTAATTGCCACCTCATGTCTGGTTTTTGGACTGGCCAAAACAGTGAGTTATATGGTGTGGTGGTTTTAGTTTTAAATTGGGTGAAAATACTAATTTTGTGTAGTGATTTTGGTTTGTTAATTGGCGATTTTAAAACCTCTTGCACTTCTGAAGAGATGACAAACACAGAAAGTTCATGTCGTGGGGTGTAGCTCGGCTCGCTCAGTCTCTTACCAGTTCTTCTTGCTCTGGAAAATGCCGCGTTCCGGGCCCCAGTGGACCACAGGTGTGAGCTACTGGTGTTTTTCTGAGTTTTCAGTCCAGAGCAGATTTGAACACTTCCAAGAAGAAGAAAAGCCACCATCTAGAGAACTTCTCTGCCTCAGCTAGCTAAAAACTAACTAAAAAGCAAAGGAGTGCTCTCTCCCACTGTCCTTGCTGCAGATAACACAGTCTGTGTGAAGAGAAAAATGCAGGGGAACAAGTGCAGTTTCTGAAAACAAATTCTGTGCTTTTCTCTGTCTTGGTTTGAAAAGACAGGCGTCTTCCAAGGAAAGAAGGACCCTCTCTTGAAATGGAAAATGTAAACCCCCTCTTTCAAAATTATTACAATTTTTAAATTAAGGGGCTCTTAGGTAAAGATATGAGAATAGGAATAACAGTTCTTTACTAGGAAAATTGAAAATACAAATGCAATAGTACAAAAAAAAAAAAAAAAAAGAAAACAAACTGCTGCCAGAGTCAGAATACAACCTGCCACCCTGTTGGTCAGGGTGTTGGTAACAATCCAATTAAATGGTGGCTGCAGTCCTCCTGGAGTGACAGATGTGGTTCTGTTGAAGCAGTGATCCTGTAAAAGGGTGTAGTTTCCTTCTGAAGATCCAGTGGTGGTGTAGATGGG
The DNA here is from genome assembly GCA_009764595.1 of Geothlypis trichas. NCBI lineage: Eukaryota > Metazoa > Chordata > Aves > Passeriformes > Parulidae > Geothlypis > Geothlypis trichas. The sequence goes on from CM019934.1 coordinate 7,252,015, forward strand.
CTTGGTCTTCCTCTGGGAATCTAGTGGAGAAAACAGCTGCTCCTCTGGGAATCTAGTGGGGAAAGGCTGCTGTGGTGTTCTAAATATCAGATTATATCCAGGTAGGGATGCTTGGCTCCTCCCTCTGGGTGGAGCATCTCACAATGGGATGATGTAATTTTATCAGCCATGCAGTGTGACTCAATGGCCCATTAACAGAAGATATTTCCCGGAGGGAGGATTGGTTTGTGGAAGAGGCAAAGAAAACTGTCTAATTAACAGAAGATAACTGCCCCAATTCTAACAGATGGCAAGTAGAATATACACCCTAGCTAAATCTTTCAACTTAAGACATTATTCACTCTTTATTCTATTTCTGTCTGTATCACAATGAAACCTTACAGTTTTTACTTATGACTAGGTTTGCCTGTGGTACACAACAGATTTCTCTATTTTTCTGTATTACCTACTAACTGTAACTAGGTCTTTGAGCAAAAACAATCCGACGGATAGGTTTGTCTTTGCCTGAGGTGGGATTAATCTAAAAAGTCTTTCTTAAAATACTTTTCATGTGTACCACAGGGACTTTATCTACTGTGTGTAAGGGTCTAGACTGGGTTGGACTAACTCAACTGATGGACTTTTGGGTGTTGACTATTTAGTTGGTTTTTGTTAAGTTAATTTGTCAGTTTCTAAAGGATCCCCTGTTAAGTGTTTTCAGGGTAGTCTTAAGTCGTTTGCTACACTGTTCAACTTTCTTGGTAGTTGGTGTATGATAAGGGATATGATATATCTATTCCGTATTATGTTTTCTGGTTTAGGTGTTTATAAGGTTGTTCTTGAAATGGGTCTTGTTGTGTGATTAAATTTTCTCAGGGGTGTCATTTCTATAGGGCTTGTTTTTTTAGGCTTAAGATGGTGTTTTGGGCAGTAGTGTGAGGTATAGGGTAGGTTTCTAACTATCTAGTGGTGGCTTCTACTCTGGTCATTATATAGTGCTTGTCTTGATATGTTTGAGGTAGTGTGATGTAGTTAATCTTCTAGGTCTCTGCGTATTTATATTTGGACTACTGTCTACTATACTATATGGATTTTACCCATTTGGTCTGTTTGATCTCAGCACATGTCTCACAGTTATGGATAACTTGAAAAATACTGTCTGTGGTTAAATCTACTCTTCGGTCTCGTGTCTACATATAGGTGACATCTCTGCCCTGATGACCTGAGGCATCATGGGCCCATCGAACTAGGAACAACTCTCTCTTATGTTGCTAATTTAAGTCTATTTTTGACACCTTTATCTTTGTAGTTTGGTCTACTTGCTTGTTGTTTTGGTGTTCTTCATTAGCCTGACTTGGGGATATTGGTATCTACATGACAGATTTTCACAGACAGATTTTTTTACTTGAGGGATAATGTCTTTCTACTCATTAGTAGCTCAGATTGGTTTTCCTTTATGCTGTTAGTTGTTTTTTTTTCTACTTTTCTAGCTAGCTCCACAGAGTATTGGTTACCAGCTACGAATCAGTGTAATGGTAGAGCTTTGGCTACTTCTTTTTTTTAGTAATGTCTAGGGCTAGTTGAACAGTTTTGAGTTTAGTAAGTTGACTTGATCTACTTTCTCTTTCGGTAGCTTGTGTAACTTGTCGTATGGCGTTTTATACGGCTGCTTTCTACTTCTGGTTTACCTTTATGATGTGACAGGAATCGTCAGTGAAAAGAGCGTAGTGTTTCCTCTGTTGTTGTTGGTTGTATGGTGGAGTTTTTTTAGTTCTTGTTGCTTGTTCTTGTTCTTTTTCGTTAGTGAGACTAAAGTTTTTACTTTCTGGTTAGTTTGTAATTATCTCTAAAATTCTAGGGCAATTCATGTTTCTAATATGGGTGCGCTGTGTGATGAGGGCAATCTATTTGCTCTATGTGGTGTTGATGGCATGGTGGGTAGTGGCAACCTTTCTTTTAAACGTCTACCTCAGCACTGGTAGTCGGGGTGTCAGGAGGAGTTGTGTTTCTGTGTCAATCACTTCCAAGGCGGCTTGAACTCTTTCATAGGCGGCTAAGATTTCTTTCTCTGTGGAAGTGTAGTTGGTTTCGACTTCCTGTAACTTTGGCTCCAGAATGCTAGTGGTTGGCCTTGAGTCTAGGCACCTTCTGCTAAAGGTTTTAGGACAAGCCATTGTTCCTGGTAGAGCACATTCTTCATCTCTGGTCCTGTCTTGACTGGGCCAAGGGCTACTGCATGAGCGATCTCCTGCTTGATCTGGGTAAAGGCTTGTTGTTGTTCAGGTACCCAGTGGAAATCGTTCTTTTTGCGGGTGACCAGGTAGAGAGGGTTCACAATTTGGTTGTACTTGGGAATGTGCATTCTCTAGAAACATATGGCACCTAGGAAAGATTGTGTTTCCTTTTTGTTGGTTAGTGGAGACATTGTTGTGATCTTGTTGATGACCTCAGTGGGAATCTGATGCTGTCTGTCTTGCTACTTTACTCCCAGGAACTGGATCTCTTGGGTAGGTCTTTTGACTTTGTTTTTCTTGATGGTGAAGCTGGCTTGTACTAGAATCTAGATGATCTTCTCTCTTTTCTCAAATACTTTCATTGCCATGTTCCTCCACACAATGATGCCATCAATATACTGTAGGTGTTCTGGAGCTGCACTTTTTTCTAGCGTAGCTTGGATTAGTCTATGGTAGATGGTGGGGCTGTGTTTCTACCCCTGACGCAGTCAGTTCCAGGTGTACTGCACGCCCCTCCAGGTGAAAGTAAACTGAGGCCTGTATTCTGTTGTCAGAGGAATGGATAAAAATGTGTTAGCAATGTTAATAGTGGCATACTACTTTGTTGCCTTGGACTCCAGCTCGTACTGGAGTTCTGGTATGTTTGGTATAGCAGCACTCAGCAGTGGAGTTACTTTATTCAAGCTATGATAGTCTACAGTCAATCTCCATTCTCTGTCAGACTTGCATACAGGCTAAATGGAGCTGTTGAAGGGTGAATGGGTTTTGCTGACTACTCTTTGGCTCTCTAGTTCACAGATCATTTTGTGAATGGGGATCACGATATCTCGATTTGCCTGATACTGCCAGCAGTGTACCGATGAGGTGGCAATTTGCACTTGTTGCTCTTCTACCCTCAGGAGTCTTACTGCAGATGGGTTTTCTGATAGTCTAGGTAAGGTATTTAATTGTTTAATGTTCTCTGCTTCTACAGTAGTTATTCTAAAAGCCCACTTGAGTCTTTTTGGGTCTTTGTAATAGCTGATCTGGAAGAAGTTTATGTCTAGAATACATGGGGCTTCTGGGCTGGTTATAACAGGATATTTCTGTTATTCCTTCCCAGTCAGGTTCATTTCGGCTTCCAGCAGGGTCAATTGCTGTGATCCTCTCATCACCCTGGCAATGGAAACAGGTTCTGTCTCTATATGTCTTGATGGTATTAGGGTACACTGCATACTAGTATCAACTAAGGCGTCATATTTTTGTGGCTCTGATGTGCCAGGTCATCAGATCTACACTGTCTAAAAGATCTGGTTTTCTCGTGTTTCTTCTTGGCTAGAGGCAGGGCCCCTCTAGCCCTGGTTATTATTTCTTTCTTGGGTATACATACTACAAGTTTTTTCAAGAGGATCTGACAGATCATACCTGGCAGCTTGGTCATGGGAGGTTGAGGCTACTTTTACTTTAGTAGAATTCCCTCGGTTAGTGTTTCCCTCCTTGAGTTGATGCACCTGTGCTTCCAGGACAGAAGTAGGTTTCTTATCTCACCTTCCTATGTCTGCCCCATGGTTACGTAGGAAGAACTATAGGTCAGCCTGTGGGGTGTACCTTTTCTTTTTAGTTGGGGATGTTGGGCTCTGACTTTGGGGCTTGTGATTCGCACGGGTGCTGCATTAATCTTCCTCATCTCCTCCCTTATCTATCTTATCTCCTCTTTTAACTTCTCTTTGAGTTCTTTTACTACGGCAGAGACATGAGCTTGCATTGGGCCATTGATCATTCTCTTATAATTTCTAAGCTTGTTGGTTACAGAGCCTACTGTCTCTCAGTTATCAGCATTAATCGTTGTGATGAAGGTGTTGTATTGAGATGGCCCTAGATTTGCTAGGCTCTACAACATATTCCTTGTGCACCTGACCTTGTCAGGGTCATTATTATGTTGTCTGTCCTTCTTAAAGAGTACCTCTAATATGGCTACTTTTCTCAGTTGTTGCATTCTCTCCCTGTGGATAAACCTGCCTCTGACACTCATTAAAAGCTGCTCCCAGAGGAAAAGGGACTGGTTCTCTTACAAATACCTGATTCATACTTGAGTGCTGGGTCAAGGATCTCAAATTCCTTGCCTCACCACTATCTAGTTGTACACTTGCACCTATAAGGTCCCAGACCTGGAGTAACCAGGTTGTATAAGCTTTATGTCTCCATCATACAATGTTTTTGTGCAGATTACGGAGACTTTCATATGTCAGGGACTCGGTGATGACCTCACCCATTGGTTCTCTTGTGGGTTGTGAGTGCCTTCTTTTCTTATCTTTATCTGGGTGTTCTGATTTTATCTTAGACTTCTTCACTTTTATAGGGGTAACTGTTGCTGGCTGTGACTGCTTGTGTGGTTCAGCTGGAACCTGGACGGTTGTAATGTCTGTGGGTTCCACTGCTGCACCATTAGGCTCTCCCTCTTTGAGGCAGGGGGAGGGTTTCTCACTAGCTGGGGAAATGTATTCTTTGAGTATCTGGCTCATCTCGCATATCTCTTTCACTAGAACTCACACACACTCCGGGTGGTTTATTTCTGAGGCGGGCTGTGGGGCAGGGTCAGGCTCTGGGGTAGCATCCCTAGTCCCTAGGGCAGTGTCAGGTTCTGTGGCAGCATCCTTACTTTCTGGGGTAGGTATCAGGGTGGTTATCCAAGTTAATCTTCTCTTATCTCTGAATGCTAAATAGAACACGCTTAACAGGTATATCAGTAACACTAACCACTGTATGATATCATTAGCATTTTGAGAAGATTTGAACCCTTCGAAAACTGATGGGGCAAACCCAAAGAGCTGGGTGAAAGGTTGGGAGAAAATTTCCCCTGGTGTAATTGCTTCACAGTAGGTACCATTATTAAAGTAACTCTAAAAACATACAGTTAGTGGGTGGTAGCTTTGAATTTATGTGCCTGCCTTCCAGAAGAAATTAAAAATCCATGAATTCTTCACCTTATTAACCCATAAAGTAAACTGGATAACAGCCACAAGAAGCCTTAGTTAAAGGACCCATGTTTAGATAAGGGCCTGCAAATAATGGGAGAAATATAGCCACAACCACATGCCACCCGAACCAGGGTAAGCTAGACCACATGGTGACACTAACAAGATTTCTATAACAGCACACAAAAATTAGGTTACTCAAGAACTATTTCTTTTTCACCCTTTATCTCTCAATGCCTTCATGCCGCACATTGGGGGCCAAAATCTGTCTTGGTTTGAAAAGACAGGCGTCTTCCAAGGAAAGAAGGACCCTCTCTTGAAATGGAAAATGTAAACCCCCTCTTTCAAAATTATTACAATTTTTAAATTAAGGGGCTCTTAGGTAAAGATATGAGAATAGGAATAACAGTTCTTTACTAGGAAAATTGAAAATACAAATGCAATAGTACAAAAAAAAAAAAAAAAAAGAAAACAAACTGCTGCCAGAGTCAGAATACAACCTGCCACCCTGTTGGTCAGGGTGTTGGTAACAATCCAATTAAATGGTGGCTGCAGTCCTCCTGGAGTGACAGATGTGGTTCTGTTGAAGCAGTGATCCTGTAAAAGGGTGTAGTTTCCTTCTGAAGATCCAGTGGTGGTGTAGATGGGCTTGGTCTTCCTCTGGGAATCTAGTGGAGAAAACAGCTGCTTCTCTGGGAATCTAGTGGGGAAAGGCTGCTGTGGTGTTCTAAATATCAGATTATATCCAGGTAGGGATGCTTGGCTCCTCCCTCTGGGTGGAGCATCTCACAATGGGATGATGTAATTTTATCAGTCATGTAGTGAGATTCAATGGCTTATTAACAGAAGATATCTCCCTGGAGGGAGGATTGGTTTGTGAAAGAGATAAAGAAAACTGTCTAATTAACAGAAGATAACTGCCTCACCTCTAACAGATAGGAATAGAATACACACCCCCATTTCCAACCTAAGACAATACCCCAATCCCCTAAGTCACCAATAGCACTTGGACAGCCAACCAACACCCTATGAACAGACAGGTATGACAAAATGCGTGCCAAGTCATAGGTTGCAAGGGATCTCTGCAGGTTGTCTTTTTCAGTCCCTCCCTATTCAGAGTTGGTCACTAAGTCACATTGCTCAGCATCTTGTCCTAGTGAATTTTGAATATACCCAGGGATGAACATCCTGTGACACCTCATTGGGCTACCTGTTTGTGTTTGGCCATTCTTGCAGTGATTTTTTTTCCTCCTAATATCTAATTAGCTTGCTGTATTCCAACAAGAATCATGCTGTGTAAGAAAAACAGCAGCATCATGTCCCACCAATCCCATATGTATACTGATCAATAAGAGACTCAAAATGTATCTGTTTTATTTCTTATACAAGGTAAATTATGTATAATTAGGGTAGAATTCTACAGCATTACCCTGATATGTGGATAAGACAGACTGTGCTTCAGTAAGTATGAGGTTAGAAAATGAAAGAATTCTAACAGGGTGACTGTGACATTTTTCTTGGGTAAAAAACATTGATCAAGTCTTGTTTTAAAAATTTAATTATGCCTGATCATGGAATCATTAAGGTTGGAAAATGCCTCCAAGATCATCAAGTCCAACTTTCAACCTAATACCACCATGCCCACTAAACCATATGGCGAAGTGCCACAGCCACGTTTTTTTGAACACTTCCAGGGGTGGTGACTCCACCACTTTCCTGGGGAGCCTGTTCTAATGTTTAACCACTCTTTCAGTGAAGAAATTATTCCTAATATCCAACCTGAATCTCCCCTGATGTAACTTGAGGCCATTTCCTCTTGTGCTATTGCTGATTGCCTGAGAGAAGAAGCCAACCCCCACCTTGCCACAGTGTCGTTTCAAGTTGTTGTAGAAGGCAATAAGGTCTTCCCTGAGCCTCTTTTTCTCCAGATTAAACAACCACAGCTCCCTCAGCTGCTCCTCATAGAGCTTACTCTCTAGACCCTTCACCAGCTTCCTTGCCCTTCTCTTGAATACTCTCCAGCACCTCAATGTCTTTCTTGTCATGAGGGGCCCAAAACTGGACACAGGATTTGAAGTGCAGCCTCACCAGTGCTGAATATTGAGGGACCATTACTTCCCTGGTCCTGCTGGCCACACTATTCCTCATATAAGCCAGGATGCCATTGGCCTTCTTGGCCACCTGGGCACATGCTGGCTCATGTTCAGCCAGCTGTCAACCAGCATGCTGTTACGAATGGAGATGAGAGCTTAGACAAGTCCTGCCTTTGACTCAGATTTCTGACAGTAGCTCTGTTTGGGGCAGCCTGAACCCCAAATGTCTCTCGTTTGCAAGTTCTTAATAATGGACAATTAGGTCTATTACAAAATGGACTATTTATTGAATGGACACAAGGTAAAACAGACATAAGACTTTAACAGGCTTACCTTACTACAAAGGATAAACAAAAGAAACACTACTAGTAGGTTTATAAGATGGTGCACGATAATAAAGGTACCTATGTTACAGCTAGCAAAGAAATAGTATAGATTAGGAGCCAGTGTCACTTACCAACAAATGATAGTGTTGTACAGAAGAGTAACTCAATACCAACATCTCCACTGTTGCCACATTTCTCCTCACAGAGAAAAGCAAGGCACAATTCTTCCCAAGAATATTTCTGGGTTTCACATTCTCTGAACCTCAGAGAAAGGAAAAACAATTCTTATCATTTGCTGTGCCTGTGTTTGTGTAAAAGTAGAATGCAATATGGAGATTGTTTACCCAAAGCGATGGTGTTTTGTTTCCTTGGCCTATCAGGGCCAAGTGTGTGTGTGTCAGGACTGTTGGCTGACACTCATGAGGTTCTGTGCAGTTGTGTGCAGAGTTGAGTGCTTGGCAGATTCAGTTTAGATGTAATGTAATATAATATAGGATAATATAGTATAATAAAGTAATTAGCCTTCTGATAAGATGGAGTCCTCCTCATCATTCTCCCCCTCGTCAGGGGTCATCCTGCAAATTCTATACTCCACTTCGAGGAGAACCCCCCACACACTCAGAGTGTGTGTAAGAGATTTCTGATTTTATGAAAATTATAGTGGTCTTTTATAGTTTGCAAATGTGCTGTGTCTGTCAGTCAGTGATTTTTGCTTATCCTTTCCCATGCATTCAGGACAGGATGTTTATTTCTGGCTAAGGATGTTTTTCAGCCATTGTTGGGAAAGCTGAAAGTTTGACAAGAAAGTTTCACAGATATGTATGCTTGACAGAAAGATCTCTGAATGTAGAATCTGAGAACAGAATGGAGATGGAATCAAGTTTTGATATAGAAGAACAATAGATATATAAATTGACAATTGCTGAGCCAGTCATTACTGGACAACTAAGAAAGCAAAGGTTAAGTCGAGTTGGAAGGAGGTTTTATGACTAGAGCAAAGGATATGTTGACCACAATCAAAAAGATGCTTTTACCAAGCAGAAATAGGTCTTAGGAAAAGCAGAAAGATACCATAGGCAAACAAGCATGCCACTGTGGAAGTAAAAAATGTCTAAGAATTTTCCACTGCAAGAAAACTGAAAAACAACTTTAAGCTTAAACTGTAACATACTAACTCATGTGATTGGATAGTATTGACCAAAATATGGTAATGATAGGAGTTATGATAGGCTATAGGTAATAGTAAAGGTGTTGATTGGTTGTTATGTATTAAGATGCTCAGCAAAGAAAATATATAATGCATTGTAACCAAAACTAAAGCATCTTCAGGCTCGTCTATTGCTGTAGCTGACTGCTGTAGGCGTGGCTCTGTCACCCACGACCCAAGACTGCTGTAAAATCTACTATACAATAAACAGCATTTTGAAGAGCTGCCTAGAGTCCCGCATCTCTCATCTCAGGCTCTTACTAGCCATGATAATTCACCACAAGGCCAACTATCCCAACTTGACTGAGCCATGGGGGTAAAACAAATAAGCTTTTGCTGTGTCAGGGGTGAAAGGTCTTGTCACACACACCCAGGTCCTTTTCTGCTGGGAGGTTTCCAGCTACTCTGTGTGAGGCCAAGTCTTCTATGTTCCAGAAGAATGGATTGAATTGTTAAATTTAAGGGGAGAAAGAAGAGTCTTGACTTCTGCTGCCCTAAAGACACCTTAGAAGCTTATGTCTACCCATCTACTTCTGAGACCAAAGAAGGCGCAGTAGTTTTTGGGATGCTGTGGTATAAACTGCCTAAGAAATTCATCAAGATAAAGGAGTTACCTGACAAATGTCAGTCACTTTTATTTCAGAACTGTGTCAGGATTTTTAATTTCTAGAAATCCTATGTAGATAAACTGTCACAGCCATTCTTCTTGAAAAATCCTTTCTTAGGATTTTTCCTTGCTGGAGCTGAGAAGGCTCAGCAGCAAATGTAAACAATTGTTATCTGCTGCTGTGGAATGCAGCAGGTTCACCTGTGGTTGGATGGTCAGCAGATGTTTGGATCTGCTGACCATTCACAGGCAGGACTGCTATCACTCTGTGCTGAGACACAGACGTTGTTATTCATTCCTTCTATCTTTTTCTTAGCTTAGCAGCTTCTGAAGAAGCCTCTTGCCTTTCTATAATTATGTAGTATAGTTATAATGTTATATATATATCACAATATAATAAATATAGCCTTCTGATAATGGAATCAGAGCCTGTCTCTTCCATCCATCTACAAACCCCTCTGAACACTGGCAACAGATAAACAACAGAGACACAAAAGTATACCAAACAATGTGAATTCCTGTTCAAAATATTTAATAGTTATGTATCTGTGTCTTTATGAAATGTCCATTACGTCTCAAAACTAGTTCCTGTAGTTACCTAATTTGATACTTCCAGGATCTTAATAGTTATTGACCAAGTGTCTCTATTTCACTTGCATCTTTTATGCTGGTAAAATATTTGACGTGACCTTAGAAAGTGGATGTTTACTTTTGTTTGTAAATAGCAAATAGGTCCTATAACTAGCTCTAATCTGACCACTCGGTAATAGTCTTTCCTCAGTAACATTTATACTTACTATATAGAATTTTTGTCTGTTTTAAATTTATTTCCCTTGCCAACCTCTTTAAAACATAAATCTAAGCTATTGCTTTCCATAATGGTTTTAAAATACCTCAAATTTTAGACTTCTTGCATCTTGTAGAACAGCACTTATGTACTTTCACACAGTTTTTCAATACAGCAACTTGCAAATACTTTTCCATTTCAGATTGTAAAGAACCTACTATATGCTAACTAACATGCCAGTAAGGATTTATTTTTGTGATTGTTTTGGAGGTTTTTATAAAATTATCTTAGTTCTTAATGATGGAGTTAGCTAAATTCCTAATTTACTTACTTGCTGGCTGGAATACCTTTGCAAATTCAGTCAGCTTTATCTGGAGCCTGGCTCAGAAGCCTATACACAAGTGCACATAGTATGGGGAAGAAATGAGGATTTGGAGACATGCACATACCTGCATGAATATGATATTAATAGCATCACAGACATGGTGGGATGGCTCCTATGACTGGAGCCTTGGAATGGAAGGTTATAGGCTTTTTAGGAAATACACACTAGGGAGATGAGGAGGGAGTGTAGCCAGCTGGCACGGGCAGTTGCTTGGTGATGTCCTCTGGCTAGCCCTTACCTCCTGGCCCATGCCAAGAGTGGCTGCCCCCTATCTGCCCCTCGGGTCGGTCTGGGGGGCAGTAGAGCAGAGCTGCCTAACTCCCAGAGGCAGCAAAGCTGCTCTGTGCAGCTGCTGATAAGAATCTCGAGTCAAGGAAGCCAGAACTAAGGAGATGAGAGGAGCCACTTGTATAAGTTCCCAAGAAGGTTTAATCTTCTAGAGGGTCCAGGGACAAGTGACAGCTCCAACAGGGTAACAGCAACTTAAGAACAGAGGAGGGTACTAGGGGAGGATACAAATCTTAACCAATAGTAGAACAGCAGGGGAGGAACGTAAGGAGGGGATCAGATTCTAGGTAACCAATAGGGGATAACGTGGGAGGGGATCAGGCTTGGCAGACCAATGGAACTTTGAGGGAAGGGTGATAGACAAGGAAGGTTCTAGAGAAAGGGGTGGGATGGGGTTACATTTGATGAACAAGGGAAGAGGGCAGTACTTCCAGGATTGGCAGGGAACGGTCTGGAAATCAGGGAAGTGCAAGGGAGATTGACATGGGGACTGACATAAGATTAGGTGGGAAAATAGCAGTAAACAGCTTCAGGGCAAAACCATTGAGGAAACTGAACAGGGTACATGGAACAAACCACTATAAACTCACAATAAGGAACACCTTAAGATTACAACAGAAAAACAATCTAACACAGCCCTCTATGTCAATGACCAGTTGGAATATATAGGAACGCTGCCTGGGGATGGATGAGGAGCTGACTGGGAGCTTGTGGGTCAAAATTAAAGAGAGGGCAGGGACAGGGGATGTTATAGTGGGGGTCTGCTACAGGCCACACGATCAGGAGGGTAGAGTGGATGAAGCCCTCTATAGACAGATTGGAGCGGCCTCATGCTTGCAAGCCCTAGTCCTCATGGGGGATTCCAACTATCCAGATGTCTGTTGGAGGGACAACACAGCAGGGCACAAGCAATCCAGGAAGTTCCTCAAATGTGTTGATGACAACTTCTTCCTCCAAGTGATAGAAGAGCCAACAAGGAGAAGTGCCATGCTGGACCTTGTGCTCACCAACAGGGAGGAGCTGGTGGGTGTGTCAGTTTCGCACAGCCTTGTTCTTGTTAGCAGGGGGCCACAGAGGTGGCTTCTGTGAGAAGCTGCTGGAGGCTTCCATCATGTCCAGCAGAGTCAATCCCTGATGAGTCTGAGAATGGACATGCCACCGGTCAAGACTGATGCAATTAGAGATGGTGGTAATTATCGGAATAAATCACATGAGACTCCATTTTCTTCATGGTGGAAAAAGCCCATTCTTTATTCACGTAACTTGTTTTTATACAGTTTTACAGACCTCGTGTGTGACTTCAATTCATAAGTAGCTTTCTTGACAAATATTTTATTGGTTAGTAAAAGGTATGTGACTTGTCTATCAAATCTCTACTCTTCAATTGTTTACATGTTTTCTTCACTGGTTCTCGTGGGATAGATTTAATGTTTATTCAGGTGCTAGTTGTTTTTCACCCAGGAATAGATTGTTATGTTAATGAACTGCTCACAACAGGATTGCTTTCACATGGGAATTTACAAAGTGCTAGCTTGACAAGGCTAGGCATCTATCTAACAGAGCAGGCCTGATTTTATGAGGCCTTTCTTTTATAATTTTTCTACCTTACTGCAACAGGTAATGCCTCTATGATAACATATTGTCATGGGTTAGCGCTGGCGCAGTGCCAGTGCACCCACGAAAATATGTTTTTCTCAAATGGCTGCTGTGAGATGAGACCAGAAACAGAGCAGAGCAGGCTCAAGCTTAGAAATAAAGAAAAAACTTTATTAACCTACACTATAAATAAAAGGAACACACAAAATTCGGAATGAAAGCCTTCCAAAACATTCCTCCTCCCCCCACCCAATTTCCACCAAAACACAGTGAGATAAAACCTTGGATTCTCAGTGAAGTTAACACCTCTCAGATAATCAATTCTCAGTTCATCCAGGGAGAGAGGAGTCTCTCTTGTGCCATAGTCTTCCACAGGAAACACAATTGAAACCTCTTATGTTTCCATGTACAGTGCTCTCACCACCGTCCATGGACCAAAACTGCTTATAGGGTTCCTTTTAAGGATGCTTTGCCAAGTACCAAAAACAACAGTTGCTCATTTCGGGACAACAGTCCCCCTCATTTTCACCTCCCCTGGGGCCGAGGGTCTTGAGAACAGAGATCTTTCCTGAAGACAGAGGGCACCATCACACCCTCCTCATCTTTCTCTGTTCACTTGATTCCTTCACATGGCGTCGCTGCAGCAGGTCACTCTCTCTCCTGCACGGGCAATCACTACAGCAGTAGTCTCTTGGCTCAAACCACTGCATCCCCCTAAATGCAGTCTCTGTGTTACAGGAAAATTGGTTCAGTCTATGGCTGTTCAAGAAAAAGTCCAGCCAAAGGCCACTCCATCATCTCTTCCCACCTAGGTTTCTTTCCAATCTTTTTCTGACATCTCAGGTCCCAGGCTGTCTCTCTTCTCTTTCAGATCAAGGAGGATTAGTGTTTTGCAAAGTTTTCTTTGTCTAAGAAAGGGTTAAAATCTCAGGCTCTGCTGCCCGGGACTCCCACCCAGGACTCCCACGGCTGGGCACCTTCCCTCCCCTTCTCTTTCTCCTCTGCCTGTTTGCTGCCAGCACACGATTTTAAATTTCAAGGTGGCACAGGCTCTCTCTCTCTAGTGGGGGGGAGGGCGGGGGAGGCTGCCTGGGACATCCCAGTGTTTCTCCACCCCTCCATCCTGCAGGGGCCGGCCCGGTTCCATTCCCTTCACCCCCCTTCTCTGTCCGGGGCTCCTGGCCTACCTCAGCCTAGGCGGCATGGCTTCCCCTCCCCCACCCAGCCTGTGGCTGGGCAGGTTAGGTCTGAACTCTTCACTGGAACAAAAAGAGAAAGTTCCTCTGGGAGTTCTCTGCTTTTAACCCCCTGTGTTCTCAGAGGCGTATCCATGTCTTCAGTGGTTACACCGGGTGTCAATATTCAAATCTGACCACTGATTGGTTTGGCTATAACTTCCTGAGAAAACTCACTTCCTTGTCAACCTATGACACATATTTAAGAAGAAATCAAAACAAAGTTTGGGGAGCAGTTTTAATTCCAGATAGAACAGCTAGAAAAGAGGAGGAGGTGAAAACATGTGAGGGAAACAACATGGAGACACCAAGGTCTGTGGAGAAGGAAGGGGAGGAGGTGCTCCAGGCGCTGGAGCCGAGATTCCTCTGCAGGCCATGGTGATGACCATGGTGAAGCAGGTTGTCCCCCTGCAGCCCATGGGATCCACAGGGGATGAAGAGATCCACTCAGCTCATGGGGGAGGTGCTCATGCTGGAGTGGGTGGATGCCTGGAGGAGGCTGTGGACCATTGGGAGACCTGTGGAGAGAGGGAGCCCTGCTCCCAGGCTAGGGCAGCCTGTCCTTAGAGGACTGCACCCTGTGGAAGTGACCCACACCACAGCAGTTTTGAGAGGACAGCTGCCTGTGTGAGATTGGCGCCATGTTGGAAAGGTTAGTGGAGAACTGTCTCCCATGGGAGGGACCCTCCCACAGTGCAGCAGGGGAACAACTCCTCTCCCTGAGCAGTAGAAGAAAACCTGAGGTGACGAACTGACCAAAGCCCTGTCTCCCTTTGCTGTGGGTGGGAAGGAGGGAGGGGTTGGGGGAAAAAGAGGTATTTTTAAGGCCTTATTTTACTTCTCATTATCCTCCTCTGATTCTGTTAGTAATAAATTCACTTAATACCTCTAAGAGCCTGTTTTGCCCTTGATGGTAATTGATGAGTGTTTTCTCCCAATCCTTAACTCATGAACCCTTCATTACATTTTCTCTTTTCTGTCCAGTTGCAGAGGAGGGTGAGTGAGCAGCTTTCATAGGTGCCTGGTGTCCAGCCAGTGGCAAATCACAACATGCTATATAGTGATCCAAGGCAAGCTTGTCTGCAGTGGTCATGAGATGGTGGAATTTGAGATCCTCAGGGCAGTGAGGAGGGCACTGTCCTGGTTTAGGGCAAACTTGGGAGAAAACCTCCAAAAGGGGGCCCCTCCAAAAAGCAAACCCACACGACCCCTCCGCCCAACTGGTTTGGGAAAGATTCCTCAGAGAGAAGTGGAAAGAACCTGTTTATTTAACAGGCAAAACACCCCCCAGCACACAAAATGAACAATACCAGATGACCACACTCTTTCACTGCTCTGAGAAAGATGACAAATTCAGAAAGTCTCTCTTGGGAGTGGTCACTCTGTTCTCAGTCCCTCCGGCACTGGGGGTAGCTGCTGCAGGCCACAAGGTGCAAACTCTCGGTGTTCCCAGGTCCCAGTCCGGAGCAGGTTCAAGTTGGTCCAAAAAAAGGGAAAGGAGAAACAGTCCAGGGAAAAATTTGGACTGCTTAGCTAAACTAACTAATGAGCAGAAGCAAAAAGAAAGAGCAAAGCAGGAGCAAAGCAGAAGCAAGCACAAGAGCAAAGCAAAAAGCCAAGCAAAAAGCAAAAGCCGCACTATGTACTGTCCCGTCTCTGTGTCCCGCCAACCGTGGGGGAGAAGGCTGATAACAAAACCAAAACAAAACAATTGCTCTTCAGAGCCAGTCGTGAAGGCACAGAATATAATATCCAGCATAAACAGAACACACAAATGGGGATACAAGCATCATAATGTCACCCTAGGACAGGCACGCAGCAAACTCACTGCCTTGGACTTCAGGAAAGCAGACTTTGGCTTCTTCAAGGACCTACTCAGCAGAGTCCCATGGGATAGAGCCCTGGAGGGCAGAGGGGCCCAAGAATTCTGGCTGATATTCTAGGATCGCTTCCTCCAGGCTCAGGATGGACATATTCTAACAAGGAGGAAATTGGGCAAAAAGGCCAGGAGTCCTCCATGGATGAATAAGGAGCTGCTGTGAGCAAACTCAGAGCAAAAAAAGATTTCAGAAGGTAGAAATGAGGACAGGTGACAGAATCGACGGGAGACAGGCACATCCAATGATGATCAACAAGTCTCAAATTAATTGATTAACAGGCATGCTTTTATAATCACAGTAATAAGGCTCATACATATTGCAAAAGTAAAGGTCATTATTGGTCCGCTATAAAAAGTCAGCCACACCTCTCTTGCTACATGCTAAGGATGTTTGTGGCTTCTTTTTACCTTCTGTTATCGCATATTTTCTTGAACAGCTTCTTGTTCAAGGAGACTGTGTCCTTGAACAAGGCAGCTGTTGCTTTGCCAGCTACATATTTTCATGTCCTTTTCCCACAAGCCATGTTTCAACAAAACTCTCCTCACTTCCCCCATTTTCTTTTTGAGCAAGAAGGTTTGTTTGCCACATCTTTTGTATCATGCGACTGGCCATATTTTGAATGCAGCTAAAAATACAAGGCAAAACAAGCAAAAGCATCAAAACTACGCCCAAAATCCCTATTGCATATACTACGAGGCTCCTTAACCATGGTCCTAAGCCCAAGCTTTTAAGCCATTCATCAATTCCCAGTCCTTCCTCTTCTTTGAGATTGTGAAGCCCTTGTTGCAATTCTTTTATCTTAGCATGAATTGATGTAGAGTGGTCAGATAAATTCATGCAACACATACTCTCAAATTCTTCACATCCATGCCCTTGTGCGAAAAGCAAAAAATCTATAGCAGCTCTATTCTGAAGCACTGCGTGATTAACACTTTGCACATCTGTAGTAAGCATATCTAAAATCTGTGATGTCTTATTCAGTTCATCTTTAGCCCAGCACCCTAGCTGTTTTGCTAAGTTCATTGCCTTATTTGCCGCGCCTCCAGGTAAAATAGTCGCTACCACCACCTGATGCTGTTCAGTCCAAAACCTGGGTTCCCCTATCTGCTTGCAGTCTAGTTCGTGCACACTACGTTTAGCCCTGCTCGTGTTTTTACTCCATTGCATTAGCAAAGATACGTTAGGATGGAAGAGTGATAGTTTTCCCAAATAACACGGCCCTCCCTGTGGTCTTGCTGGTATGCCATTCCAAGCTCTATCCCCACATATTAAGAATATTCCTGAGGGCAATTTCTTTGGGGATGTGATGTTTGAGCCGTTGCACCGGGAGTAAAGTTGGTTAAGTACCGTTGCTGATTCCAGAGTCTAAGTTAGCCCAATTTACTCTATTCTTATTTAAATCTTGGACATTTAAGGGTTCAAAGCTTAACCAACCCCCCTGCGAGTTGTTTGTCAAGCTGGCATTTGCACTCCCAAAGAGATCTAATTCTTCTGGGGGAGAGTGCAGAGTGGTGTTCAAGGACAATATGAGCTCACACTGCTGGCAGCCGTTCTACTTGCAGCCGCTCAGCAGTTGGCCGCAAGAGACAAGTTTTTACACAAACTGCTATTGTTTACCAAACCACAAAATTCCCCTGGGAACCAAACAGGCAATCCTATAAGACAAGTTCGAAAAGGATTAGTAACTCTTCCTAAACTAAGGCAAAGCGATGATTGATTAGTTTGGTTTGCTAATGTTACCCAGATGTTATCTGTTGGCTGATTAAAGCGTGTAATTTCTGCTACGCTGGCTATTATAACACTAAGCAATATAACACAGTTAAACTTTATTTTTCTTCACGCTTCTTTCTCCTCTTATTCCTTTTAACCATTACTGTCCCTAATGGTTGTAGTTTTAACTCCTGTAATCTGCTCAAGCACTGATCCAGTTCTTTGTCGGGATCTCTTCTAATGGGCCCCACTACGGAATGCTGTGTTATGGGTACCAATTGTCTACACCTCGCATAGATAATATGAGACTTACTCTGAGCTGTAACCCTTTCAACGATATGCTTTAGTTCCTAACGATAATAAGCTAGGATCTTTTGTTCGGGTGCTTCAAAAAGCTCTAAAGCCGGACCTACTCCTAATCCTGTTTGTTCTTGCAGCTCTCTCTGCCAGTCGTTAAAATTATGGTTAAATGAGCACCTGTTACACCACAATTCACGTACTAAGGACTGTTCTATCCAAAAGGTTTTGCCACAGCCCCTGCAATACAAAGCCACCCAAGCAGCACAATACAGGCTATTACAGTCAAGACATTTTTGACCCGCCGGTCCCCGTATGTAAAATTCTAACAGTGACCCAATAGTTCTAATCAGTCCTTCAAAGGTCTGGCAGCGCGTCACAGCCCTGTCGACAGCCTTCTAATGTCCTTTCAGCTGTAACAGCAGCGGTCGTAGGATCAGCGGCAACTTCTCCTCCAGTTGCCTCTTGTCTTCCTCCATCAGATTGCTTGTCAGTCGCTGCATCAAGAACAGGTTTAGTCCACTTGGCAGGTACCCATACAGCTCCTGTATCTCCCCCGTTTTCTTTTGCAACTGAGTCAGTGCACCGAGGAGGTATTTGGGACCGTTCCAAATTGTTAGGTCTATAGACAACTCTGGGTCCCGCTGATAAACCTGTCCTTGAGTAACACAGTCCATTATTTACTGAAGAATGTGCTGCTGCTCTAGAGTAACACAGATCGGACTTGTTGGGTCTGTGCCTTTGAGAAATGGGCGTAGACCGTCCAGCAGCTCGTTCGGTATTCCAACCATCAGTTTTAACCATTGAAGATCGCCCAGTAACTTCTGAGCTTCATTCAGATTTGTGAGTTTTGTTTGTAGCTGCAATTTCTGGGGTTTTACCATCTGTTCTGACATAATCCATCCCAGATACTTCCACGGAGCCACTGTTTGGATTTTTTCAGGGGCTATAACAAGGGAAAACTGTGCCAATGCAGTCCATATTTCCTGAATTTGTTGTTCAGTAAAAGGTGCAGGTTGGGCAAACAATATATCATCCATGCAACGGCCACTACCCCAAAGGGTGTTCATTGGTGAGGACCACTCCCAATTGGGCCAAAATGTCCCGTCCTATAAGGCACTGCATGGTGGATGGTAATTGTACTACCGAGAAAATAGCTGTTAACTGATTTCCATCTATGCAAACCTTGTGAGAAGGGGAACAACTTGCCAGGGTTAAACCTCCGACTCCGGTTACTGTGGTGGCTGCCGGTTGCAGAGGCCAATGCTGAGGCAAGCAACTAGGGCTAATTATGCTGGAATCCGCCCCAGTGTCCAACAGGCCTGATAATGACCTCTTTTGTCCCTGAAATTCCACCTCCACCCTTTTTCTGGGCCTCTCGTTAAGATTTAAAGTCAGCAAAGTAAGGCCGCCGGTGGATCCGAATCCTTTTTCCCCCCTCTCTTGTCCTTTTGTGGGTTTTAGTCCCTTAGTCATTTGCTCCAATGGTACCAACTGAGCAATTCTCTGTCCCTTGTTAATTTGAAGCGGTGGAAAAGGGGTGTGTACCATAACCATAATTTCCCCGGTAAAATCCTCATCAATAACTCCAGGTAAAACAAATAATCCAACCATAGAGGCAGATGATCTCCCTAAAAGCAGTGCACCCATCGCTCGACCTTGCATAACAATAGGTCCTTTAACCCCCGTCGGGATTTTTTGTGGGTGCGGAGTCATCAGCATGACTTCTACAGCGGCTGCCAGGTCCAGCCCGAGGCTTCCTGTGGTGGCAGGTTGGAGGCAGGGAAGGTCCTCTCGGCGCATGTGACCCATGCCACCGCATCGGTAGCATCGCGTACGGTTTCCTGGTGGAGCCGGGTTAACTGCGGCGGACATTGAAGGGGTGCAAGGGCAGCTAACACCTGATCCTGGAAAGCCTTTGCCTGTTCCTGTAATCCTAACCCCAGCTGTTTGATAGCATCTACCAAGAATGCTTGTGATCCTACTGACATGTGAGCCATTGTCTCTAATGCCTCTTCTGTGGTCCAATTCTCACCCAATGTGTTAAGCACATTCCTCTAGCCTGATTGCAGTTCTGAAGAGCACATTGTTTCAGCATAGCCCCTTTCATATAATCAGGTACCCCTGCTTTTTCTATTGCGGCAGCAGCCTTATCTATAAACGAACCAAACGATTCTTCCTGGCCCTGCTTAATCCCCATGTACATGGGCACTCCTCCAGGTTCTTTTACTCTGTCTATAGCCAGTCTAACCAATCTCATCGCCTCTCAGCGCTTATCTGGTCCTACCAGAGCCTGAGCCTCAGTGCGGAGAAACGCTCCCAGCCCCATAAGCTCATCTGCTGTCACTCCAAAAAGAGGATCTCCCGGTTGCCGCTGTACCACCACGCACTCATTAACAACCGCTTGCCAATGTGCGTTAAATAAGAGCTGCTGATGCTGTGTAAAAATTAACTTCGCTATTCCTCTGCAATCAGCAGGCAGAAGTACTTGAGTATTCCAAATATAGTCTAACATCTGCTTTACTGGCTCACTGGTCACTCCAAACTGACTAACCGTCGATTGCAGCTGCGATAGCAACTTCCAGTCAAGAGCAGTTATTATTGCTTGCAGACCTCCCCCCGCCTGAGCTTGAAAAGTAACCGGACATGCTAGTTGTGTAGCCACACTAATTGCACCGTCATCCCCTTTCTCCAAGACATCCTTTGCCAGTGGAGCCCAAGCCTCCCTCCGATGCCTGGCAATGGCCTCTGCTAGGTCACTTTCCGCCCCAGGGATTGGCTCACTGCCCCGAGGGAGGACAGCTGTGGGCGGTTTTGGCCATGAATCATTCTCTTCAGGGGGTGTGGACGGCTCGCACGCTGCCTCAGTACTAGAACTAGAAGGCGGTGGTGGCGGAGTAGGCAAAGACACCCTATTGAACACAGGGGGCAATGGGGTGGCTTGGGATAAGTCTCTCTCATAGGTTCTGTTTTTTGTGTGAGCAGCGGATGCCTGCACAGCTGCTTTCTTTTCTGCCTGATACTGCAGAAGCTCATTATGAATCACCCTCTGTCGCTATCTGACGAGGTAGACGGGAGACTTGCTCATCCTCTAATGCAGCCAAATCTCTACTCTATTGATTACCAGAAGCACTTTTATAATCACAGTAATAAGGCTCATGCATATTGCAAAATTATAGCTCACTATTAGTAAGCTATAAAAAGTCAATCCCACCTTTTCTCAAGATGTTTGTGGCTTCTTTTTTACCTCCTGTTATCACATAATTTATAAAACAACTTCTTGCTCAAAGAAACCATGTCCTTGAATTAGGCAGCTGTTGCCTACTCAGATGCTCTTTCTCACGTTACTTTTCCCATGGACTATGTCTCAGTAAAAAAAACTGTCCACAGCTATCGGACACGAAGGAACACGAGCACACCGCTCTCAAGGTGAAGGAAAAAAGGGACGTTTATTTTTCTGACTCCTATATTTATAGTTTTACAAAGGTGACAGCGGATTGGAGGGTGACAGTGACACCTCTCCAATGACACTGGTTACACCAACAGTCCATCAATTCTCTCCTCCTCCATCGAAGGAATGTAAACAATAAGTTATTTACAAGAAAATGTGTGATAAAGTTCCTTACACGAATGTCAACATCAGAAGGCCTTGAGAATCTTAAGAAACCAGGGTGACAACCCTCCAGAACTTCCCCAATTTTTTAGCTGTCTTATCATCGTCTAATGTAGCCTCCCAGAGCACATCCCCAAATTTACGCCACTCTGTAAGCTCATGTACAGTATGAGGATTTGCGAATATTCCCTTAGCATACCAATATGACAAGAGCCCCGGTAACTCCTTTTGCAAATCTATTCCCTTAACCTTCCGCTTTTGCAAGAAAGTGGTAAATAAATCATATGCTGCTTGCCTTTCCATACCTAATTCGTCAGCGCTGTTTCAGCCCCTCAAGGTCTTGGCAGCACGTATCGGCCAGGCTCGTCTATATGGTCACCTAGGGCACGGCGCGGCGTTTATTCAGCCCTTTGTGTTCGCGCTTTTTGCCGTCCCGGCTGCTTAGGACCCAACCCGATCATCGCTCGTCCGTGGTGTCAGGGTCACAATTTGACGGAATCGACGGGAGACAGGCACATCTGATGATGATCAACAAGTCTCAAATTTTTTGATTAACAGGCATGCTTTTATAATCACAGTAATAAGGCTCATACATATTGCAAATGTAAAGCTCATTATTGGTCCGCTATAAAAAGTCAGCCACACCTCTCTTGCTACATGCTAAGGATGTTTCTGGCTTCTTTTTACCTCCTGTTGTCGCATATTTTCTTGAGCAGCTTCTTGTTCAAGGAGACTGTTTCCTTACACAAGGCAGCTGTTGCTTTGCCAGCTGTATATTTTCATGTCCCTTTCCCACAAGCCATGTTTCAACAAAACTCTCCACAGACAGGTAGCCTGGGAGGAATACAGGGAAATTGTATGGGAAGCTAGGGATAAAATCAGGGAAACCAAGGCCCAGTTAGAATTAAATCATGCCAGGGATCTTGAGGATAACAGGAAGATCTTTTAGAGGTATGAAGCAAACAAAACAAAACAAAAAAATTGGTGTAGAGTGGGCCCTCTCCAGAAGGAAACGGGAGGCCTGGCTGCCTTGGATAAAGAGAAGGCTGAGGTTCTCAATGACTTCTATGCCTCAGTCTTCAGTGGCAAATGCTCTAGTTGTGCTGCCCAAGTCATGAAAGGCAAATGCAGGGACTGAGAGAAGAAAGACCATAAGCCAACTGGAGAATCAGGTTCAAGACCATCTAGGGAACCTGAATGTGCACAAATCCATGGAACCTGATGAGATTCATCCACAGGTCCTGAGGGAACTGGCAGATGAAGTTGATAAACCACTATTCATCATACTTGAGAAGTCATGACTTTCAGGTGTAGTTCCCAATGACTGGAAAATGGGAAATATAACCCCCACTTTTAAAAAGGGGAAAATGGAAGACCTGGGGAACTACAGACCAGTCAGTGTCCCCTCTGTGCCAGGTAAGATCATGGAGCACATTCTCCTGGAGACTGTGCTAAGGCACATGGAAAACAAAAGAGGTAATTGGTGGCAACCAACATCACTTCACTAAGGGCAAATCATGCCTAACAAATTTGGTGGCCGCCTATGATGGGGCTACAGCATTGGCAGATAGGCAAAGCTACTGACATCATCTACCTGGACTTGTGCAAAGCATTTGATGCTGTCCTGCATGACATCCTTGTCTCTAAATTGGAGAGACATGGATTTGATGGATGGACCACTTAGTGGATAAAGAACTGGCTGGATGGCCGCATGCTAAGAGTTCTGGTCAATGGCTCATTGTCCACATGGACACCAGTGATGAGTGGTGTCCCTCAGGGGTCAATTCTGGGGCTTATACTGTTCAACATCTTTGTCAGGGCCATGGACAGTAGAATCGAGTGCACTCTCAACAAGTTCACTAATTACAGCAGGCTGTGTAGTGCAATCAACACACTGCAGGGAAGGAATGCCATCCAGAGGGACCTGGACAAGCTTGAGAGGTGGGTCTGTGGAAACCTCATGAAGTACAACAAAGACAAGTTCAAGTTCCTACACCTGGGTCATGGCAATCCAAAGCACAGAATCACAGAATGGGTCAGGTTGGAAGGGACCAGTGGGCCATTGACAAGGTAGACGGGAGACCTGCTCACCCTCTGATGATTGACAAGTCTCAAATTTATTGATTAATAGGCACACTTTTATAATCACAGTAATAAGGCTCATACATATTGCAAAAGTAGAGCTCACTATTGGTCAGCTATAAAAAGTCAGTCCCACCTTTCTCAAGATGTTTGTGGCTTCTTTTTTACCTCCTGTTATCACATATTTTCTTAAACAACTTCTTGCTCAAAGAAACCATGTCCTTGAATTAGGCAGCTGTTGCTTTCTCAGATGTACTTTCTCACGTCTCTTTTCCCATGGACTATGTCTCAATAAAAAACTGTCCACAGGCCATCTGGTCTGACCTCCCTCCTCAAGCAGGGTCATCCTAGAGTACGTGGCACAGGATTGCGTCCAGATGGCTCTTGAATATCTCCAGTGAGGGAGACTAGAACCTCTCTGGGCAATCTATCCCTGTGCTCAGTCACCCACACAGTAAAGAAGTTCTTCTTATCATTTTCAGGTGGATCTTCCTGTGTTCCAGTTTCTGCTCATTGCCTCTTGTCCTATTTGTTGGCACCTCCAAGAAGAGCCTGGCTCCATCCTCTTGACATCCTCCCTTCAGATACTTATAGACATTGATGAGCTCCCCTCTCAGTCATTCCTTCTCGAGGCTGAACAGGCCCATCTCCCTCAGTCTTTCGTCATAAGAGAGAACCTCCATGTCTCTCTTGTACTGAGGAGACTAGAAATGGACACAGCACTCCAGATTAGGCCTCACCAGGGCTTAGTAGAGGGGCAAGATCACCTCCCTTTACCTGTTGGCAATGCTCTTCCTAATGCATCCCAGGATTCTCTTGGCCTTCTTGGCCACACTGTCGTGGGTCATGGACAGTTTGCTGTCCACTAGGACCCCCAGGTCCTTCTCCACAGAACTGCTTTCCAGCAGGTCGGCCCCCACCCTATACTGGTACCCAGGCTTTTTCCTCCCCATGTGCAGGACCCTGCACTTGCCTTTGTTGAATTTCAGACAGTTCTTTTCTGCCCATCTCTCCAAACTGTCAAAGTCCTTCTGAAGGGCTGCACAGCACACTGGGGTATTCACCACTCCTCCTAGTTTTGTATCATCAGTGAACTTGCTGTCTGAAACAAAACATCGAAATACAAAAATAGGCTGTATACTTAGCATAACACATGCTAAGGGTGCATGTTAAAAGTAACAGCAGGAAACAAAAAAAATATTTTTTTTAATCTACTGTATCAATAACATTCTTGTGAATTTTTTCTACATTAAATTTTTAGAAACATCCTAATTTCACTGACATGGTTGCAAGAATCTATTAAGCTAAGTTATGACTGAACCCCCTTCCCTCCAAATTATTATCACTTTGAAATTACAGGGCTTTCAGGCAAATATATGGGAAAAGAAATAACAGTTCTTTACATATATATATATATATATGTATGTATGTATAACAAGGCAAATAAACAATAACAACAGTAGCAACAACAAACAGAAAAGAAACCCAGAGACCCAATAACAGCCGTCTCTCAGCTGTCAAGCACTTTCCCCTCTGGTATAGTTATGGCCACAGCTGTCAGGGGCTCTGGTGGCTTCCAGCTGGGCAGGGCAGGTGCGATGATTCCCTCGTGGCTGCAGAGGGTGCTGTGGCACAAACTCAGCCGCCTCTCTGCACGTGGGTAATGGAGGCTCAGTCAGCCAAAGAGATAGAAAAGGGGTTTCCCTTACAAACTCTGAGGGGAAATCAATCCCAGTGCCCCTCCGGATGGCAGAATGGGCTGTAGTAGGAACCTCAGAGCAGCAGGCACCTCAGACCAGCAGGCTGGAACAGCAGAGGCAGGCACAACTGGGGTGGCAGACAAAATGTCGCAGAAACTCTGCAGCCGCAGCAGGAGCTGCGGGGCTCGGGCAGGCAGGGGGTGTTGGGTTAAAGTGTAGTGAGGAAACAAAAGCAGCAGCAGAAAAACAGAAGGGCTGGGCAGTGGAAGCCGGGCTCCTGGAGCCAGGCTCCTGCAAACATCTGGGAGATGCTCACTCAGAGTGGGGAGGGGGTCGGAGACCCAGGTTTTCCCCTGAGTAGATGGTGAGTGTTATAGATGGGTAATGCGGTGGTTGGCTCTCACAATTAAGGGATGAATATTACGTGTATGTTGAGGTTTTTTTGATGTATAGTTATGTTATTGTGATTTGTTGTTTGGAAGTCCTCTGTTCTCCCCATAGTCCCCTTTCTCCCCCCTGTATGGTTGCCAAGGAACAGACTTGGTAGTCAGGACATGTGGAGGGAGGGTGTGTACCTGTGCCCCTTGCATAGGACATTTGGGAGGAGGGAAGGCTTGTTACTAGAAGTCGTGGCATGATGACACCTGACCTCCAATCAAGTTGCAAGATAGTAGTGTCCACCAATGGATGGCAAGGAAGAGTTGACTGGCAGATATTGGGAGGGGCCAGGGTTACCTAATACAACCCCCCAGGGGTATAAAAGGTGGAGCAGCCATTTTGTGCATGGGCACATGGGGTTTAGTTTCATGCTACCAGCGCTGCTCTTCTATTTCCTTATTAAGTCCTCTGTTGTATTTTGTTAAGGTTTAATAAATCTTTGAAATTTTTAAAGTGAGCGGTCATTTCTCACAGTGAGGGTCCTTCCCAGTGAGATCAGGTGTTAATAAGGTCTCAGTGCAATGGCCGCTCTTACAAGCAAAGCCTCACTCATTGTAGGAGAAGCAGTAAAAGACAGAACTCTATGGTGGCAGCGAATTCTTCCCACAGCAACCGCAGCCCGACCGTCTCCCCTCCGACCTGAGAGAGAGAGCGAGCAAGCGTGCGTGTGCGCAAAGAGATGAGCCTAGCCCCTCACCCCCCAGCCAAGATTTCTCAGTATCTCTGCACTTTGCTAGAGAAAGCCTCAGAGCTAAGACTGCAGCCAGCTGTGCTCTTCCCCCTCCTCCTCCTCTCAGCCACATCTTTTGTCTCTCTTAAGTATCATCATTATCATCTCTTAGGCAACAAATTTAAGAAAATTCCCTGAGGTAAAGAAAAAAAAGGAAAAAATCCTAACCTCCAACACTGGTACAGCTATGGTTTGGATTTAGTACGAGAATAATGTTAATATCACATTGACATTTTGATTGTTGCTAAGTAGTGCTTACCCTAAATTTTTCAGTGTCTCATGCTCTCCCAGTGGGCAGATGCACAAGAAACTTTGAGGGAACATGGCCAGGACAGCTGACCTGAACTGGACAAATGTATATTCTATTCTATAGAATGTCATACTCAGTATATAAACTGTGTGGAACTGGCCAGAAGCCACGAATCGTTACTCAGAGACAGGATGGGCATTGATCAGTGGGTGGTGGTGAGAAACTGTTTTGTATCACTTGTTTTCCTTGGGTTTTATTTCTCTTTTCCTCTCCGTTACTCGTATTATCATTATTATTATAATATTTTATTTAAATTATTAAACTGCTCTTATCTCTGCCCATGAGGTTTAGTTTTTTATCTGATTCCCTGCTCCACCCAGAGGAGCGTTGGAGGAGGTTAGATTGAGTGAGTGGCGGTGTGATACTTAGTTGCCAGATGGGCTTAAACCATGACAACAGGCTCTTACCTAGGCATGTGTATCATGGACAGCAATTCTAACAGCGTATAGGTTGCCAGCTAGCATATAGTGGAACTTCAGCAGAATTGTGAATCCCGATAATCTTGTACATAATGCGTTAGTTATATTAATCTCATCTATCATATATGCTGTTGGCTAGCATCTTTCATTATGTATCTCAAATGAGATTTCTGATGAATTCCTTTATTCTTAAGCATACATGCATGTTCCACTCATTAGCAGCACTGTAGGCTATTTGGACAAAGTGTCTTTCAAGGATAGGTATATCTTAATACATTGTTCAAATATTTTCTAGCCTGCCAATCCACCTTTAAATACTATTACAGGTGTCTGTGAAGGGCTACTGGAGTCCTTACTGGAGACTGTGGGCGTGAAAAATGTGTATTATATGATTGGCTTTTTGCAAATATTAAAATTGATATTATATGTGTTATGTTAGAAAGTTATGCTGTATTAATTTTAAGTAGTGTGTTAAATATAGTTTTAGGTTATAACATAATGTTAAACTAGAAACTATGGTATGTAAGATACTTTTTTTAAAGAGAGGACTCCCACCGAGGTAGCAGCCACAGGACACCTAAATCTTTCAGAGAAAGAGAATTTATTGCTCTCTTATCAGAAGAAACAAACTTCTTCCTGCCTCGCTCAGCCCTGAAGATGCTGTCAGGATTAAGAGGAAGAAGTTGACACTGACCAGACAGAATCCTGTGTTTGAATGGAATTTACGCACCATGTATGAAGTGTATGAATATGAAACAGGCTATTGTTTTTAAGGGTTAATCCTCTGTTAACGTGTGTCCTTTTTCGGGCTTATTTTGTCCAGAAAAAGGTACCCGGACTGTTCGTAACTCTTTGTTTTTATTGTTTCCTATTGTCCTAAATCCTAATAGTCCAAATTTTTGTTACTCTAATTATATTACTATTTTTATAACCATTTTATTACTATTAAACTTTTAGAATTCTAAAAACAAGTGATTGGCATTTTTCACAAGGAGAAGTTGACAATAACCAGAGAACACCCTTTGTTTGAAAAGAATTTATGCATAATATATGAGATACATGAATATGCAACAAGCTATTGCTTTTAAGAGTTAATCCTTTGTTAGCGAGCCATGCTTTTTTGAGGAAAGCATCTGAACATTGGTAATTCTTTGCTTTTATTGTCCTTGATTGTCCTAACTCTGATTGTCCAAATTCTTATTGCTCTAATTTTTATAACCATTTTATTACTGTTAAACTTTTAAAATTTTAAAACAAGTGATTGGCGTTTTTCACAGTGGGCAATCTGTTTTATTAGTCTAGCAGGCAGCTGTAAGACCCCAAAACTCACTCAATAAAAAGGTTTATGGTTTTTTATGTACCCTGAGTTAGACACGTAGAAGAAATACCAACAAGATATTCTCAAGAGGTCAAGACAAAAAAAAACCTTTAGTGGCAACTTGAGAAAATCAGAGAACTTTGGCAAAAGTTTAGAGTAGCATTCAATCAACACAAAACATTTCACAAAGCATTAACTTAGCCCATTCAACTTGGCAAACTCCAAGCCTATCCAATTTTAAGTTACTCAAAACTCCACAGAGAGGGAATTAGAAGAAGGAGAAAGAGAGAAACGATGTCAAACAGAACAAATATACCTACCACTCCTAGTTTCCATTGGTGTCTCAGCTGATATAAAATCCAAGGAAAGGTAGGGTCAAGACATTCTTGCCTCATGTTCTTGGTTAAGTACCCTTTGACTTTCCTGGCCCTTGTCATAGACATCTTTTGTGAGAAATCTTTTCTTAGGATTTTTCCTTGCTGGAGCTCAGAGGCTTACCAGCAAATGTAAACAATTATTATCTGCTAGTGTGGAATGCAACAGGAAGTTGTTATTCATTCCTTTCTATCTCTCTCTTAGCTTAGCAGCTTCAGGAGAAGCTCCCTTTCCTTTCTATAATTATGTAGTATAGTATAATGCTGTATATATATCCTAATATAATAAATCTAGCCTTCTGATCATGGAATCAAGATCCTGTCTCATCCATCCTCTAATAAACCCCTCTGCCACACCGGCAACAACTGGTGACCCTCGACTGAAAGAGGACACTGATCACAGAAGTGGATCTAGCCAGGAGCTGAAGAACTGAAGATCCTGATTTTGGACAGAGTTCACAGCCAAGGCTGGCCACAGTGAGAACCTAAAAAGCCCTGAGGAAGATGTATGAAAATCCTAGCAGCATCGTGCAGCTGGCCAGCAAGTGCTGGACACTGTGTCAAGGTACTGTTGGTTTTTCCCCTCCTGAGGATGAGGCCATTCGAAATTCGTGGCTATTGCTCTGGAGATTTACTCCCTCAGAGGCTGAGGTTTCGTTCTCCCCTTCAGAGGAGGAACTTATTGCCCTCTGGCAAAAATGGGGTGAAGAGGATGGAATTCTTGGAATTCTTCTATTAGAAAGGCATTTTTATGATTTTTTTCGATGGGCAAAGCTTTTTGGTTTTTTTACAAATGTGTTATATGCCCTTGATGTTTTCGTGTGGCAGTGCATGGACTCTATTTTTCAATTTTTTTTGGACCGAGGTTTGGGATATCCTCAAATTTATCTGACATTTAAAATTCTTTTTCTGGTTTTGGAACGGAGAGCAGCTGTTTTTCCCTGGGTTGCTAATTGCTACAGTCTCGCTCCGTTTCCCCCGATTTCAGCGGGAGGAGACCCTTTGGAGGGAGATGAACTGCTACCTTTGACTCCCTCTGAACACGAGCTGAGGGGCGAATTTTCCCCCCGAGCCGAGAAAGTTTTTTTCTCTGCGTTTTCTGAGCATGCTCAGAAAGTCTCGTCTTCCCCTCACGCTTCCTTCTCTCCAGGGGATGAAGAGCGGGCGGCACTGCTTCGGCCAGCCCCGTGGGCCCCGCCCCAGCCAGAGCTGTGGGCGGCACCGGCTCACGGGGTCACGTCTCCCGGCATTGCGGGGCCGGCCCAACCCGCCCCGCGGGTGCCGCCCCGGCCTCCGCCGAGAGCACGCCGGCGGGCCCTGCCTGCGAGCCTGGAAACTCCTCCCCTGCCGGCGCCGAGAACACGGCAGCGAACCCCGCCTCCCGGCCCGGAGGGGCCCCAACCCGCCCCACGGGTGCTTCCCCCGTCGGGCCACTCCCACGGCCGCCCCTCGGGCAGAGCCCGTGGGCGCGGCGGCTCCGCCTGTGTGCCTGGAGACTGCACCCCAGCCAGCGCCGAGGACGCTGCGGGCGGGCCCGCACGCGGCCGCCCCTGTGTTTCTAGGCGACGGAACTGCAGCTTTCCCGCCGCTGCCGCCCCCCGACGCTGCTGACCCCGTGCCACCTCCCGCCGAGCTGTTTCCCGACGCTGAGACCAGCGCTGAGCCCGTGCGACCCTCGGAGTGATCCTCTGTCCCGCCGCCGCCGGCGGCAGCTGCGGCGGTGGCTCCTGCACCCAGCGTGATTTCCTTGCCGAGTTCTTCGGACTGTCACGGGGCTGCCCCTGCGGGGGTAGCCGGGACAGGGGAACAGGGCTCCGCCCTCTCCTTCCGAGGAGGAGGCGTGGCCCGGCAACTGGGGGCAGGGGCAGCCCGGCTGCCGGTGTTCAAAATCAGCATTTTCGGCGGCATGGGGGGTGTTTTTTCAGGGGTCGCCCCTTGCAGACTGGTATCTCTGCCACCCCTGGCGAGCTCCAGCTGCGAGGCAACTGTGGGTTCCGAAAAGCCTGCCTCTGCTCCCCAGCCCGAAAGGGGTGAGGATGTTGCATTGCAGAGGCAGAGGGCACAGCCAGAAGCGACCATCGCTCGTTTGCTGTGGGGAGCAAACATTGCTGGACCCGGAATAAGCATTCTTGGGAGAGCTTCTGTTTCCCCACTGCCGGCATGGCTCGATTTTGGGGGGGCCACCCACTTTGCCACTGTACTGGCAGCAGGATGCCAGGCTGTGGGAATGCTGACCCTGCCTCGGGGCCTGGGCCTGGGCTGCTTGACTTGGCTCCTTGGCCCAGGTCCACCTCCCGGCCTCCTGTTGGTTTTGGGGGTGTTGCTCCCCCCTTCTGGTCCTGGGCCACCTTTCTGTGGGCCAGGTGTGGGGTTCCTGATCCTTCCGCATGGGCCAGGGCCCCCCAGGGCCTTTTCCCTGGCCCCCGCTGCTGCTGCTGCTCTTTCTGATTTGATTTACAAAAAAAAAAAAAAAAATTTAAATTAAATATAAAGGGTTGAAACAGCTGGCAGCAGCTCAAAAGGATTGAAGGGCCAAAAAGCACATTCAGCCCAAGTTAAGGGCTGTAGCAGGACACTCTAGTAGTTGCCTGAATTGTTTGAAATTATTTAATAACTATTGATGCACTTTTCTACAGGAAGCTTGTTTCAGGACAAAAAGGACTTTCAGATATGCCAAAGAGGAACATCTTCACTTTGGACTTTTCCTGAAACTCAGCTGCTTGGACTTGAATCGTCTTTTCATTGGTTTTGGCATTTTTCTTATATTGTAAAATAGTTTTAGTAGTATGATAGAATTGTACATTCTACAGGTGAAGATATTTTCTGTGCATTCCACATCAGCATTTTTTTCTTTTTTTTTAACTAAATAAAGAAAGGTGAAATGTCGTAGACATCCTTTGTGAGAAATCTTTTCTTAGGATTTTTCCTTGCTGGAGCTCAGAGGCTTACCAGCAAATGTAAACAATTATTATCTGCTAGTGTGGAATGCAACAGGAGGTTGTTATTCATTCCTTTCTATCTCTCTTAGCTTAGCAGCTTCAGGAGAAGCTCCCTTTCCTTTCTATAATTATGTAGTATAGTATAATGCTGTATATATATCCTAATATAATAAATCTAGCCTTCTGATCATGGAATCAGATCCTGTCTCATCCATCCTCTAATAAACCCCTCTGCCACACCGGCAACAGGCCCTTCCCCCAGGTGGGAATCCTGGTCATCTGGTCACTCAGAAGGTGGGTTAGGGGCTCCAGAGGCAGGGTGTAGAGCATTGCCTCTGGTGCGCCAGTGATTGGCAGCCACTGCGGGGATGGGGTATGCAAGGTAGGGCATTGCCTCCCCAGGGCAAGGCCCTACCTGCACATTCCCCCACACACATGCCCAAAATGTTTTGAGCCAGCAATCCTTCCAGTCTCTCACAGCAGCTTCTTAGCAATTATGCATTCAAAGTTACTGTTACCTTAGCCATAGAGCTAAAGGGGGGTTTTTGTAGCATTGTTCTAGCCTATAATGCATAATGCATTTTTGTTCAGTAGCTATTACTTTGGTACAGGATTTGTATTTCATGTTTAAATCAGATGATAAGACTCTTGATGGTTGTCTAGTTTTTATAGGAGTTGTCATACAAGAGACCTTTGTCCTCATCACAGAACGCTCCAACATAAGGAATAGCAATACTGACAGTCTTTAACCGACTTTGTGTGTCTTTGTCTGGGTTTGAAAGACATGTGTCTGCTAAGGAAAGCAGGACTCTCCCTTGGAATGGAAAATATGACCCCTTTCCTTCCGAATTATTATAACTTTGAAATTATGGGGTTTTCAGGCAAAGATATGGGAAAAGAAATAACATTTCTTTACTAGTGTGTATATGTATAACAAGGCAAATAAACAACAACAATGGCAACAACAACAAACAGAACCAGAAACCCAGTAACAGCCTTCTCTCAGCTGTCAAGCACTTTCCCCTTTGGTGTAGGGATGGTCACAGCTGGCAGGGGCGCTGGTGGCTTCCAGCCGAGCAGGGTAGGTGTAATGATTCCCTTGCCGCTGTAGGGGGCGCTGTGGCATGAATTCAGTTATCTCACGTGGTAATGGCAGACGTGCCAGTGAAATGGATGGAAAAGGGGCTTCCTTTATAAACTTCCATAGGCAATCAATCCCGGTGCCCCCTCTGGGTAGCGAAAGGAGCTCTAGCAGGAACCTCAGAAACAGCAAGCTGGAATGGCAGGGATGAGCAAAACCTCAGAGTGGTAGCCGAGATGTATCAGAAACTGGGCAGCTGTAGCTGGAACGATAGGGTGTCCTGGCAGGCAGGGGGTGTGGGGCCTACAGTGTAGCAAAAAAAACCCAAACCCAGAGCAGTGGCAGAGGAACGGCAGGGGCAGTGCAGCGGCAGTCCGGCTGCCAAACACGACAGAGAGAGGCTCCCTGGGAGGGGGAAAGGGTTCAGGATCCTGGGGTTTCCCCTGAGTAACCTGAGCAGATGGTGAAAGTCCCTTTTTTACTGAGGTAGGGTGTTAAGAAGGTCCAAGTTCAGTGGCTGCTCTCACGAGCAAGGGCTCACCCACGGCAGAAGAAGCAGGACAGGGCTATGCTCTGGCAGTGGTGGTGTGGAAGGGGCTAACAGCGGGCCTGTTAGCTAAAGGAGCAAGAAGAAGCCGAGAAGTAAGAAGAAGCTGATAAGGAGCTCTCTCTGAGGATGTAACCAAGGAGACCAAGAGAAGAAAGATAAGAGAACCTTGCAGCTGGACAATGCATTTTTAGAAAGTTAGTTGAAGTCACTATAACTTCTCACCAATAGTACTATGTTGATTTATTGTGACCAATAGTCAGGGTAGAAGAAGCATAAACAATTGGAAAGTGTATAAAAGTCTGCCATGTTCAATAATAAAGAGTTGCCAACTGAGACTGCTTGTGGTCTCTGCTTTGTGTCGTGACCGCCTGTCATGGTTTGACACTGGCACAACACCAGTGCCCGAATGAGAATACCCTCTGTCTGGTGTCTGCTGTGAGATGTGACCAGAAATAAGCAAAGCAGGCTCCTACTTAGGGGAAAAAAAAAACTTTATTAACTAAACTACAAAGAAAGAAAAAAAAACAAACAAGGAAAATAAAAACTGCACGGAGACATCTCCTCCTCCCCACCAAATTCCCAATACATTTACATTTCCCAAATCACCAACTCTTGGTCCGGCACCACCCTTTGGATAATCAAATCCTCAGTTCATCAAGAGGAGGAGTCCTTCCTTATGCCATGGGCTTCTTGTCACATGTAGCACCGCCCAGAGATCCTTTTGCCATCGTGACATCTTCCTTCCTTGCCCAGTGCTCTCACCACCGTGCATGGAAAACAGGGCTGCTTCTAGGGTTGTCTTTTTAAGGATGCATCGTCCCACTCCAAAAAGGCACAGTCTCTCCTTCGGGACCTCTGTTCCCCCCATTTCTTTTACACTCCCTGGGGCCCAGGTGTACCGACACTGAACCCTCCTGGTTCTGAGGCCTTGCCTCCCCCTGGAATGCAGTCTCTGTATCACAAGGAAACAGTCCATGGCTATACAAAAAAGAGTCCAGCAAAAATGCCATTCCATCTTCTCCATTCCTCCAACATCTCTCTCTCACTTGCCCAGACCCTCATCACTGGCCCATTTCCTTCTTCATCCTCTACTCTTTATCTCTCTTCTAGGAAGGGTTAATGTTCTGTAAAGTTTTCATTGTCCACAAAGGGTTAAAAGCTCTCACAAGCAGCCGGACTCCTTGCTGTGCTCCCCCCCCCACTTCCCCGCAGCAGCACATGATATCGCATTCCAAGATAACAGTCCCAGGCACGGCTCTCTCTCTCTCTCTCTCTCTCCGGAGGGGGGGCTGTCCAATGGCTCCTAGGGTCTCTCTCTCTCTCTTTTCCACCCTTGGGGGGGCCAGGCCTACCTCTCCCAGGGCCGCATGGCTTTCCCGTCCCCCTGCCCAGCTAGTAGCTGGGCCGGGGGAGAGATCCAACTCTTCCCGCAGGAAATTCAAAGAGGGCTCCGAGGCGGAGAGCCCTGTTTTTAACCCTGTGTTCTCAGAGGCGGATCCAATGCCCCAGTGGCCAAACCAGGTGCCAATATTAAAATCTGAACACTTATTGGTGACCACAGCATATCCCAGATATCTCATTTCTGGTCAAACTACCACACCGCCTCGACAACGACACAGCGGTGAATTCCCCTCCCAATTAGCAGCAACTCCACTATCTCCCCTGAAACCTAGAGAGCAGGAGAAAGCTTGGAGATGCACCCAACCCCTTCCCCCAGCCCAAATCTTGCAATATCTCTGCTCTTCCCAGAGAAACCCCCAGGTAAAGAGAGAGTAGCCATCTGCACCCGTCCCCTGAGCTGTGGCAACTTCTTTTGTCTCTCTTAAATACCTGGTTGTTATTGTTCCTTGACAACAAAATCAGAGAAAATTCCCTGAGAGAAAGAAACAAAAGGAAAAATTCTTAAAACCCAACAGTCTTCATCCTAGAACAATGAGTAATCCTTTTTTATGATGAAAAGCTTAAATCACAAAGTATTTTTGAGGAATGAGACTTCTCTGATGTTTCAGTATTCTGTTAGGAGTTGATATGAAAAATGGAAAGATGATTTTGAAATCTTGCACTATTATACACAGATGTGATAGATTAGTAATGTGATGGTTGACTCTCACAATTAAAAGGCAAATATCATGTACATATGTTAAGAGAAGTTTTATAGACTTATAGTTATGTTTTGCCCCCCCCCTCCCCCCCCGCATTGTTATCAGGGGGTGGACTGGGTTTGGGACATGTGGGAGGGCCGGCTTGTTACTTGTAATCTATGTTAGAAATAATTAATGCTATAAAAGAATGCATTTTATAAAGATTGTGAAATCCAAACGAGTCTCTGACCACAAGCAGCCTGAGAGGCAGATGTCTATTCAGACTCCAAAATTCCTGGAGGGCTAGATAACGATCGGCATTTAGCCCAAGAATAGACGCACCCAGCGCAATGATCACCGTTATCCCGAGTCATCGGAAACCGCCTAAGAGCGATCATCACCCTGTGGATAACATTGATCAAGATAGCCGAAGTCGCCAGATAGATACATGTGAATACGCAACTTCCCGGGATTCAATCAACGCTGGCTATTGGTCTTTGTCCAGCTCTGCACAGTGAAAGAACCAACTATGAATGTGAAGAGTTACAAAAGAAACCGGGACTCCTTCACTTCAGGCACAATAAACTGTATAAAACATCTCTGCTAGAAGCGACTCTCGTGAACGAGGGGGGATTCAATGCAATAGAGGTCAGATCCCGGTTCACCCAGTGCTGATCTTAGGCTCGACGCTGTCTCTTTGGCTGTGGTGGCTTTGAGGACCGTATTTTGGTCACAGAAAAAGATAAATAAATATTTTCGCATTTTTGATAATTTGGCTTTTGATTGATCATTTATAACGTTACTGAAGCGATAGGCGGAATAAATAGACTCCACAACCTGGTGTAGTTATGAAAAGGGTATGTATGTCAGCACTCGGCACAAGCAAGATAGCTCTCATGAAAAATTGTGCCCCGAGCCCTGGTCTGACCCACATCTTTATTCATGAAGATGTTCCATATGCATTACTATGCACAACCTTTCAATGCATATTCAGCCCCTGGCCCCGCCTGTCCTCGCCTCGCATGGTAATTAGATTCACACCCTTCTGGGCATGCATTGCTTGCTGTGGTGTTCGCATGGGAGTCTTTGGTGGTCTCTGAGGCCAAAGGCTGTGGTCTTCCTCATGATTGAACTTTTCTCCTTTGTGCATGCGCTTTGGTCCCTTGGTGCTTATCTGAGTACGTCTGTTGGTCTTGATGAGCTTGGAGACAGAGGAGCCTCTTTATCTGGGTTTCTTGGATTCCTTGGTCTTCTCCTGGTTTTGTTCTTTATGCAAGACGCTTCAGAAATTTGCATTTTCCTACGTCCTTTGTACTATGGCAGAGGTTTCTTAAGTAAAAGGCTAAAATTCAACACACAATTCTACAAGCTATAAGTTAAATGCTTAATTCATATTGCTAACTTGAGAAAACCACCAAAACCTCCATTTCATTACTATGGCAACATCTGACCTCAAATCAAGATTTA
The DNA here is from genome assembly GCA_009764595.1 of Geothlypis trichas. Lineage (NCBI taxonomy): Eukaryota > Metazoa > Chordata > Aves > Passeriformes > Parulidae > Geothlypis > Geothlypis trichas. Next base: position 7,288,695 of record CM019934.1, read on the forward strand.
AGGACATACACCCCACCACTGGACAGCAAAGGAGTCGATGGACAGAACTTTGGGAGGGGCTAAAGGGTTAAAAGGCCAAATCTCCATTGTGTGGATGAGCATATGGTGGGAAAAAATCCTTAGCTCCCAGCCCAGTAATATTTTCTCTATTCAGTTGTCTGTTATATTTTTGATAAGGTTTTAATAAACCTTTTAAATTTTTTAAAGTGAGTATCATTTCTTGCACAGAGGTGGAGTTTGCTCAGGCATGATGCTTTCTCCTCTGTGCATTCCAAAAGATGGTTGGTGTATTGGCTTTCCACTACAAGGTTTTGGTGTAGCAGTGTCTTGCAATATCCCCTTTCAGCTAACCCACCTCCCACCTGGTTGGCTTCCCTGTCCTTCCCCTCCCCCCATCCCCGGGCTTAAAACGACCTGGCGAGCACGTGCCTGGTCATTCTGTTGGAGCTGTTACTACAATTCAGATCTCAGTTTCCTTGGAATAAAGCTCTGGATTTTAACCCTCCATCAGAAACTATCTCCTTTTTCTTCACCTCACCTAAGGACCTTCACCAGAGGTAAAACTGAGCTTCCCACAAGCCTGGACTTGTTTTCTATTGTCTAGCTGTGATTCCCAGCCGGCCAGAGGTATCCTTGTGGTGGTTGCCACAGCCGCTGCCTCCGGCCAAGCAGCAAGGGTCAGACGAGCCCAGGCACGTTCCACCTAGATATGTTAGGATCATATTCCAATATTTTGGTATCTGGGGGGTACCAGGGTGGTTTCTGTGAAAAGCTGCCAGAAGTCAGAGCCAATACCAGACGACTTCAAGACAGACCCACCACTGGCCAAGGCCAGGCCAATCAGCAATGGTGGTGTGACTTCCCACTCTTAAGGGGAAGGGAACACCCAAGATTCATAGATGCTCACAGTTGAAAGGAATGATGAAAGCCAGAGGGTCTGCAAAAGCTTGCATAGTTTTATTAGTTAATTACATACTTAGCATGGAAGAGGTATGTTAGTCCCTGACCTACTATGTAAACACATGGTAGTGGGTTTTGGATAAAGGGGTAGAGAAGACAGAAAGAGATTAATTATAGAGGGGATAGAGAGAAGGACAGAAGGAAGGAAGGAGTTGTCTTATATAGCACAAGTTCTATTATCATTATACTGCACAGATTTCATAGCCTCAGAGTTTCATACCTCCTCAATGTTTCTCGTAGGCAGCTCCTCTGACCACTGCCTATTCCTGGTCATTACAGCAGCCATCTGACTCCTCTAACTCCCCTTTCCATCAGTCCACTCTTTTATACCACTAGTTCTTATTTGCTACAGGTGTTGCCTGTTATCATCCTGCCTGCTCCTACTGTTTAGTAATAGGGTCCAGCTGCAACTCATTGGGGGATAAGATTACATTCTACATTACTCATACTGTGTCCTCCTACAGGGAGGGAACATCACCAGTCCTGGATATTAATGTTTGAGACACGCACAGTAGCCCCCTTATCTTCCAAGCTTCTACAGATTGTAGTGCCTCTGGGATAGCATCTTTTGGGAGGGGGGGGGATTGCTGCACAAGAGCAGCTGTGAGAGGATTGCGAATATGTGAGAGAAACAACTGCTGACACCAAGGTCAGTGGAGAAGGAAGGGGAGGAGGTGCTCCAGGCACTAGAGCAGATTCCCCTGCAGCCTGTGATGAAGACCATTGTGGGGCAAGTTTTCTCCATGTACTCCATGGAAATTAATGGTGGAGCAGCCTGTGGAGGACCCCGTAACAGAGCAGGTGGATGTGCCCAGAAGAGGTTGTGACCCTGTGGAAAGCCCATGCTGGAGCAGGCTCCTAACAGGACCGGTGACCCTGTGGTGGACAGTAGTGTTTTGACCTTGGCTGGGTGCCAGGTGCCCCCTAAGCCAGGGCATCCACCTGCTCTGGCATGGAGCTCCTCCACAGGCTGTAGGTGGATCTCTGCATCCCTGTGGATCTCCATGGGCTGCCAGGGCACAGCTTCTTCACCATGAGCTGCAGAGGAATCCCAGCTCCGTGGCCTGGAGCACCTACCCCTCCTCTTTTTTCACTGATCTTGGTATCTGCAGAGCTGTTCTTCTCAGATGTTCTCACCCTGGTCTTCTCTGGCTACAATTACAACTGCACAACAACTTTTCTTTCTTCTTAATGATGTTATCACAGAGGCTTTCCTACCATTGCTAATTGGTCCAGCCTTGGCCAGCTGCACGTCCATCTTTGGAGCCACCTGGGATTGGCTCTGCTGTTGAGATCATTAGTTTGTCAGAATGACCCCGAGAAAAGTTCCAAAGTCTCTTTTCCCAGCCCGGCGCTTAAAGAAGGAGTCAGAGCTCTTCATTTCTCGGTCTTAGCGTTGTTTATTTTATCTTATCTATAAAAAATTTTCTCCTGCCCTGCCGAGGTCAGCTCAGCAGGGCAGCCACAGGCACTCTGCCTGCCCCCGGGGCGGTGTTGTGTCTTTATACTAAAAACTACGTGTGCAATGTTTACAATTATTTCCCAATGCCCATCACCTATGCTAGACAGTGAACTTCTACTCTAAACCAATCCAAAAGTGCCAACATCACTACAGAAGATGGAGGCTAAGAAGAAGAAGGAGAAAGGCTGGACATACCCAGTTCCCTCCATCTTGTCTCCATAACCCCCCTGTACCAAAATCCCAAAATGCATATTTCACCCTGTGATAACTTCACTAATATTCTACTTAACTGTTGTGGCTTGCTGGTGTTAATATAAGGTTGGTAATTTGCTCCACGGGCCACAATCAAATCCACAGAGGCATTTTGGGCTCTGTGCCAGGGTCTCTGAGACCCCTGGAAAGGGTCTTGGCTGCTCAGGACAGCCAGAGGGATGTCCTGAATCCCGACACTCTGCCAGACATGAAGGAAGCTTCTAGTAGCTTCTCACAGAAGTGACCCCTGTAGCCCCCCTGCTACCAAAAATCAGGCCCTGCAAACCCAATACAGCCACAAGGGCTTATTGCTGACTCATGGACAGCTTGTTGTACACCAGGGCCCCCAGGTCGTTTTCTGCAGTGCTACTTTCCAGCAGGTCACCCCCAGCTTGTACTGGTGCCTGGGGTTATTCCTACCCAGGTGCAAGACCCTGCATTTTCCTTTGTAGACTTTCAGAAACTTTTTTGTCCATCTCTCCAACCCGTTGAGATCTTTCTAAATGTCAGCACAGCACTCTAGGGTATTGGCCACTCCTCCCAGCTTTGTATCATCAGTGGACTCGCTGAGGAGGCATCTACCCCTTCATCCAAGTCATTGATGAACAAGTTAAACAATACTGAGCCCAGCATTGAATCTTGGGGCATACCACTAGTGACAGGCCTCCAACTAGACTGTAACTGATCACAACACTCTGAGACCTGCCTTTCAGACAGTTCTCAATCTACCTCACTGTCCACTCATCCAACCCACACTTCCTGAGTTTGCCTATGAGGATGCTGTGAGAAAGTGCCAAAAGCCTTGCTGAAGTCCAGGTAGACAGTATACACTGCTGTCCCCTCATCTATCCAGGCAGTTGTCTTGTCATAGAAGGCAATAAGGTTGGTTAAGCATAATTTCCCTTCAGTGCATCCATGCTGACTACTCCTGATCACCTTCTTGTCATCCATGGGGATAGACATGGCCTCCAGAGTGAGGTGCTCCATCACTTTTCCAGGGATTCAGCTGAAGCTGAGTGGCCTGTAGTTCCCTGGGTCCTCCTTCTTGCCCTTTTTGAATTTGGGCACTGTTGCCCTCTGGGTCAGAAGACGGGCAACCTGGTTCAGAGAACAGCACGGTGATCCCAAATCATCCCTGGGTCACTCGGGCCAATGACTACGCTGACACCAACGTGGTGGACGGTTCAAAAGGCCTTTATTATCTCATCTCTAGGGGTTTTATAGTTTGGGGGGTTTCCTACGTCAGAAAAGGGGCTGGGGGTTAGTACAGGGGTGGAAAGTTACTGGTACCTCCTATGTTAGGGGGGCTATAGGTCTGGCTGCATTCCAAGGGTGATCTTTATCTCTGGGGAGGAGGGAGGAAGAGGGTTTCTGTAGCTCTCCGTGACATCCTGAAATCTTCCGAAACGCCTGTTCCTGCCACATCTCCCCCCCTCTCTTTCACAAATGAATGAGGTAGTTACATATATATATATAGGCACTAAATGAGGTAGAAGGTCAAGGTTTGACAAGGAAAAAGGGTTTTTGGGAAACCTGAGTAAGTCTCTGCCGGGCAAGCTTTCTCGTGACTGGCAGTGCTCCCTGATGAATTCACAGCATCTGCTGTCGACCTACGAACAGGATGTCAGTCCGTTCCAGGCGGCTCTGAATGAATGAGACTAGCTTGTTCAGCAGGCACGGTCCGAAGGTAACAGCTAAAAGCAACATTGCCAGTGGGCCTGCTAGGGTAGAAATCAGGGTGGTTAGCCACAGGGATCGGTTGAACCAGGATTCGAACCAACCCTGCTGGACTTCCCTGTCCCTCTGTCTCTGAGCCAGTCTTTTTCAGAGCTCTGCCATGGAGTCTCTGACAACTCCTGTGTGGTCTGCGTAGAAGCAGCATTCCTCTTTCAGGGCAGCACACAGGCCTCCCTGCTGCATAAGCAGGAGGTCCAGTCCTCGCCTGTTCTGCAGGACCACCTCTGAAAGTGAGGAGACTGACTTCTCCAGAAAGGATATGGATTTCTCGATCCTCTGTAGGTCTTCGTCGATGGTCATTTGCAGCTGGGACAGTCCTTGGTGCTGAGTCGCTAGGGCTGAGACACCTGTTGCAGTCCCGGCAGCTCCCAAGCCAAGTAACATTGCTATAGTTATACCTGTTAATATTTCTCTTTTGTGGAGCCGGCCGGGTTCTTCGAAAAGGTGATACACCTCTTCGTCTGAGTGGTACAGGACCCTAGGGACGATCAGAACTTGGACACAAAAGTCGTTAGAGTCATTGAATTTGGCAAGGAACACACAGGGACTCACTCCAGATCTCTGGCAAACCCACATCCCAGATGCAGATGGGATTACCCACTTATAATTCTTCCTGTCGGGCTCGACTACTTCGGTGCACACATCGCCTTTGCGCTTAGCTAGGGTTGCATTGCCAAAGCATCTGCCCCGACCTGTGACCTGACTCAGAGTAATTCCCTTTCGGGGTGTGTCCCACCTGCACGGGTGAGGGGCATTGGCTGTGGAATAACTAAAGGGGGTATCTAAAGCGACTCCTTCATAAAAGGGGGATTTGACATCGTAACAAAACCAACAGGAGTCAGGTTAGGGTTAGATTCGTTCAGGGATAGAAAGGTAGCCTCTAACATGCGAAGGATCAGGTCTGAATCTGACCCGGCTGGGCGGCTTATCTGGAAGGTTTCCACGTCGCCGGTTGGGACATCGGTGTCCCTTGTGGGTAAGGCTTTGGGGTGGGTCATGTTTCTGACTTTCTGTGTGCTTTTAATCACTTTGTTGGGTCCAACTGCTCGGGGTGCCGACGGTTGGAGCCTGGTAATTCGCACATTCACCCACTGTTTTGACCCTTGAAGGACCACTGTCCACGCTTTGCCCACGGCCCAGCTAGGATGATTTGGCTGTAAAACTGTCATGTTGTAATGAGTGCATCTCCGAATTTTGGGGGTTTTATGACGGTTCCGATAGTAACTTCCCTGAAGGAAGACGGGTGTTTTGCAGCCTGCAGGTGCCCAGGTGAATTGTAGGAACTTGTTGGGCTCTTGCGGGTCCCACCCAGGCCCTGACGGCCTGGCATCCGTAACTATTGTTTTGCAGCCCCAGTGCCCACAATATCCCCACCCTGGGTAATTACAGTAACTCTTTCCTGGGATTGAAGCTGGGCACCAGTAGGATAGGTACATGTGTGTGGCGTGTGAGGAATGGGGGTCTACCTTTGGTTGTCCTGGAAACAGGTCGGTAACATGAAGCACGAAGGATGGGGTGTTTGGTGTGGTGATGTCTCCGAGCATCTTATCGTCGGTAAGATGTCTCATAACCCACCTGAAGGGCTGATGGGGGTAGTGGTCTGGGCTGGCTTGCCCTCTGGCGACAAGCCCCAGCAGCAATATCACACAGAAGCACTGTTGCTGCTTGGGCCTCGCCCTTGGGGGTCTCTCAGGCGCTGTCTGGCGGCTTGGTGGTCTGTCACTTTCCTCTGGAAGGGGAGTGTACGCGTCCCGAGGGCGTCCTATAAGCATGTCCTGTAAACAGAAACTCACTGTTCTCATCAGTCTCATCCTGCTCACTGCGAAGGTCAGGCTTGATAGACTTAAGCGGACACCATCTGATTTTGCCGTCCTTTTTGACAGCTGCGTACCCTCGCCCCGTGAGTATCAATTTCCATCCCTGTTCCCATTCCCCCAGCTCATTTCTGATTACAACCTGTGGGCCCTCCTCTAGGACTCTGGAGGCCCAGTGTTTTTGAATGGGACTGTTTGTTTCATCCCCCCTGGGGAATTGATTCAGCGCTAGCAGAACAGTTGCTAGTATGCGTGCCTGGTCTCCTGAGGGAATGGAATTGGTAAAGCCCTCTGCTTTTGCCAACACTTCTATCCTATTTTTCAGGGTCTGATTTGCCCTTTCGACTATGGCCTGCCCGGTGCTGTTATAAGGGATACCTTGCACTAAAGTGATGCCCCATTTCGAGGAGAAGTCTTGCACTGGTTTGGAAGTGAAATTGGAGCCGTTGTCAGTTTTGATCTACTTGGGAATACCAAGCCATTCCATGGCTGACAGCCAGTGCTGAATTGTGGCTTTGGAGTCAGTTTTGGGGTGCTGTGTAGCTATGATCATTCCGCTGAAAGTGTCCACTGTCACTGCAAGCCATGCTCAGGGTTTCAGTAGTGGACATGAGGTGAAGTCCGACTGCCAGATCTCAGAAGGCTTGAGGCCTCTTGGGTTGATCCCGCTGGTCCACAAAGGCGACTTCTGGCAGTGAGGACAGGTAGCCACCACATGCCTTGCGTCCGCTGTTGAGATCCCGCATCTCTTTGCCAGCGCTTTGGCTCTGATGTGGAGTGATTCGTGCAGCTGACGAGCTTCTTGCAACGTCCACACGCCTTTTGCTGCGGCGTCCGCTTTGTCGTTACCGGTCTGGAAGTAACCTTTGACTGGGTCGTGACTGTTTACGTGAATGATGGATACGGTGCCCTGCCATGAGGACAGCGCTTCTTCCAGCATCAGAGCTGCTGTAGATGTTGACACACCTGGTCCTGCCATGGCTAGGCAGAGCCTTGCCACGAATATAGAGTCCGTTACAATGTTGAGGTGCTCATCTTGGAAAAGTCCGCACGCCAAGACCACTGCTGCTGCTTCCAGCTGCTGCACTGACAGTGTGGGGTCACACGCTTTGACGCAGTGCCACTCCTCCCGTCTGCCACACTGCTGTTGCAGTTGAGGTCGTGGAAGAAGCGTCCGTAAAGACCGTTGGTCCAGGCTGCGGTCGATCCTTGACCTTTGGCGGTATGTCTATGTCAATGACGGTCAGCAGCTGAGTCCAAGGTGGTTTGGAGGAGTAGGAGATCTCTCCTCCAAAGCCGGTGAGAGCAAGGGCTAGGTGCTCTGAAATTGTGGTTGCCTCCGTGGTCGGTTGTTTGCGGAAAGGAAGATAGATTCTTGTTGGCTCGGTTCCTAGGTGTCTCAGGGCTAGTTTCCTGCCTTTCCTGATGAGGTTGGCTATGCATTCGATTCCCGGGGAGAATGCACGGGCGGGTCTTCTGAGGACCACCCATTGGATCGGTTGAGACTTATCGAGGGGTCCTTGGGCCAGCTCTCCCACTCCCCCCTTTGGGGTGAAGTGGACGTACAGATCCAGGGGCATCGCTAGGTTCCACCTGGCAAGCGTGCCAGTGGATATCTGCTGTTCGATGAAATCCAGGGAGCTCGCTGCTTGCGGTGTCAGTTCCTTGAGTTCCCAGGGGTGCTTTCCTTTCAGTAACTCATACAATGGTTCCATGACTTCAGGGGGGATCAGGATGATGTTGCGAACCCATTGCAGTGATCCCACCAGGCACTGTACATCATGTAGTGTTTTAATGTCTTGGTGGACCTTCATCTTGGGAGGAGTCACGTATTGGCTGGTGATTCCCATGCCCAGAAAGGTCACACAGGGTCCTGTCTTGATCTTTGCACTTGCGATCTCGAAGCCGTTGGCCTGGAGGGTTTCCGTGATCGCAGACACCAGGTATTCTACTTCACTTGCCGATGGAGCTGCTGCTAGGATGTCATCCATGTATTGAATGATGGTTGAGGAGGGGTAGGCGTGCCGGACTGGCATCAGCGCTCTTTCCACGGTGATCTGGCAGATAGTCGGGCTGTCCACCAAACCTTGTGGCAATACTTTCCATTGAAAACGGAGGTTGGGCCGCTTGCCATTTGGAAACACCACGGAAAAGGCAAATCGTTCTCTGTCTTCAGGGTGCAAGGGTATTGAGAAGAAACAGTCTTTGATGTCCAGTACTGCGCATGGCTGTCCTTCGGGGATGGCTGAGTTTGCAGGTAATAATGTTTGTACAGGGCCCATGGGCCTAATTGTCTTGTTCACCTCTCTCAGGTCGTGGATGAGGCGATAACCCTCTCCAGACCTTTTGGGAATTGCAAAAACAGGAGTATTCCATGAGCTGGTGGAGGGTTCTATGTGACCCTTTTTCAGTTCCCGGTCAACCAGTTCCAGTAAAGCTGCCACTCTGTTCTCTGGTAACGGCCACTGCCCGACCCAGATAGGGTTTGATGATTTCCAGGTCAATTTGATCGGCAGCTGGGGATGTATGGCAGTGGCCGTTATGATAAATTTGTAATCCTGACTCCGAGCATAGCGAGGATGTCTCTCCCTAACAGGGGTGGAGAGTTTTGCAAAATATAGGCGTAAATTGCCACTGTCTGTTCTGGTCCCTTATTCGTGTGAAGTGTTATAGCCACCAGCTGGGTGCTTTTCCACGCCCAGGTTTGCCCCCCCACCCTGTTCACCGGAGGGACTTCTTTAAATTGCCAGTGTCTGGGCCAGTATGACTGGGGAAGAATCGTGCAATCTGACCCTGTGTCCGCCCAGAACTGAAACCCTACGGTGTGGGGGTCGTGGCTCCCGTATAGGCGGCATGTTCCCCACACCTTTAGGGTTTCCTTCCCTATTTTCATGGCCAGGGCCACCCAGGGATCCTGGTCTGGGGCGTCCCCTGCTGGCCCTGTGGCACTTGCGCAGCTTGTGACTGCAGGGTGTGTGAGGGTATTGTTGGTGGCGCTTTACAGCCTTGCAACTGTATCGTTGCTGGGGGTGCTGTACTGACTGTCTCCTGCGGGAGTATAAGGTATCCTCCCCCCCACTGGGGGTTCACATGGATGGGCCGTCTCACATCCACAGCAGGAGGAGGCTGCGTGTGGCCCGTGCGCCCCCTCCCTTTCCCGTTTCCCCATGGTCGAGACCTGCAATCTCTGGCAAAGTGACCTTTCTTCCCGCAGCTCCAGCAAACCCCTCTCAGGCGTTGCTGGGACGGAGGAGCCGGACGGGTAAGCTGTGCCGGCTGGGGGCAGTTCGCGGCAACGTGCCCTGCCTGGCCGCATTTAAAGCAAGCCAGCGCACTGGTTAGGGTGTGAACGGCTGCTTGTATAGGACTCAGTTGTTCTTCCCTCACAACATGTTTAATCATGTCCGCCAGGCTAGCGCCGGCTGGCAGGGAGCGTAATATATTCTTGGTAACTGTATTACATTGTTGCCGGAGGCAGTCAGCTACTACCGGGCCCTTTGCTGGAGCAGGCAGGGAGGAGGTATCTACCGCCGCTTGGAGGCGATCCACGAATTGTGTAAAACTTTCACTCTCCCCCTGTTTTATGGTGGACCAGGGTGCCGGCTTAGCCACCACCCTAGAGGTTGCTCGAATCGCCTCTCTGGCTGCTCGGGAAGTCGCTCTGACCTTCTCAATCCTCAGCTGTGCAGCTTGCTGCTGTGGTGTGGCTACGTCATCATGTTTTCCCAGTAGCCGGGATAAACTCGACCCGTGCAGCGGCTACCCCTCACCCCCCGCTCGGGCAAGCGCGGTAGCGCAGTTATCTGTCCAATCTTGTTTGAAAACTATCAAGCCCGCCCCGTCAAAAAGCATGGGGCTAATCTGTACAATATCAAAAGGAAGCAAATCATCATTGCTAAAGAGACCATCCACAAGTTTGGAGACTACTCCGGAGTTAATTCCTTTTTCTGAAATAGCTTTAACTATCACCTGAATATCTTTAGGGTTTACTGGGTGGTATGCTCTCTGCTGGTTCCCGGGGGCTCCTGTTACCCTTACAGGAAAGGCGTGCACGGCCGCTGCGGACTCCCAATTTGCACAGGCAATCTTTATTTTACCCCAGTCAGTGAGTTTGTATGGTTGGCTTCCAACCTTATTTAAGGATTTATTTGGTTTTGTCCGAAACTGAATTGGTTCTGTGTTCTCTGCTCCCGAGTCGCCGCTGGACTCGGCAGGCTCGGAAAAGCAGTCTGAGGAGCTGTCGCTCCGTTCAGAGCTGGAAGTTGACTGCCGCCAGACTTCCTGTCTTCCCTGCCGTTTTGTTCGGCTCCGGCCTCGCTCCTCCTCCGGAGGGCAGCGCCGCTCCTCCCCCCGGAGGCGGTGCCGCTCCCGCCCCCTGGTCTCGCCCTGCCCCTCGCAGGGAGGGATCTCTCCCTTATACGGTGGTGGCAGTGGGTGCGGCTCCCAGGCGAATGCCCGCCCCCCGTCACCCCCCTGCGCTTGCGTGTCTGTGAGTGTCCAGTGCTCGGGACAGAGCGTGCGCCCGGCGCCGGTCTCCTGAGCATGCGCGCCCATGGCTGTCCCTCCCTCCGGTCCTTTCCCGCCGCGGACGCGCAGGCCACGCCCCTCTCCTTGTCTGGCAGCGCCATCTTGAAATGGCGGCTGTGTTTCTGCCGCCCGCGTGTCAGCGCCGGCAGCCGCCTCCGCGCCGCGGGCTGCCTCCGCGAGTTTGCCCCAGAAGCATTGTGCACATGTTTCTGCTGCTTGCATCGGATCGGCGGTCGGCGGGGGGAAAACGAACAGGGAAGGCATGGGTTTTTCGGGGGGTACCGAGGGGGGTTGTGGACCCGGCTGGTCCCCCGGAGGGATTGGGATGTCCTCCGGGGGGTTTGGAGGGTCTCCTAGGGGCTCTTGGGGGTCTGGACTCGGGTTTGGGGAGGGATGGAGGGTATCCGATCCCCGCGTGCCCGCGCTTTCGCCCGGGTCGCTTTCAGGGTGGGTTTGAGTTGTCGCACTGACCCCCAGTTTCGGCCCAGCCATTAGATGCGGGCGCGCAGCCGTCCAAACCTCCTGTTCCTCTAATGCCTTGCGAAGGGCCCCCTCCACCTTCCCCCACGCCTTTAAATGTTTGCCACTGCCTGTGGTCTTTGTATCTTCTGCTAAAACGGCAGTGCATTTTTCCCATATTTCTGAATGCAATATTTCTACTGGACGTTCTATCGCCCCTAGCTCCAGAAGCCTCGTAATAGCAAGGGTAACTGATCTGGGCTTACATTTTAAACCCCATTGCATACATACAGAGTGTATGACCTTCACTATCGCTTCCATCACGATTCGTGGGTCCCGGGGCGTCCCCCTCTGCCGCAGACAGTCCAGCCGCTGCGACCGCTGTTTTCTCGTCCAGGAGAAATCCTGTTCACCCGAGGTTTTTTCCTTTTCCCGGGTTTCGGCACCACTTGTTGCCTTCTGGGTCAGAAGGCGGGTGACCTGGTTCAGAGAACAGCACGGTGATCCCAAATCATCCCTGGGTCACTCGGGCCAATGACTACGCTGACACCAACGTGGTGGACGGTTCAAAAGGCCTTTATTATCTCATCTCTAGGGGTTTTATAGTTTGGGGGGTTTCCTACGTCAGAAAAGGGGCTGGGGGTTAGTACAGGGGTGGAAAGTTACTGGTACCTCCTATGTTAGGGGGGCTATAGGTCTGGCTGCATTCCAAGGGTGATCTTTATCTCTGGGGAGGAGGGAGGAAGAGGGTTTCTGTAGCTCTCCGTGACATCCTGAAATCTTCCGAAACGCCTGTCCCTGCCACAGGGCATATTGCTTCTCTGGTTAACCTTTGTGAAGTAGGTAGCTCTGGAAGACATTATTAATAAATTGTATCATGTTTGAGAATAGGAGCAGATCACTGTTAAATCCTGCCATTCTTTTAAATAATAACTGTCCTTATTGGTATTCATGTCTGAACAAAATTAAAATTCTTTTTACTTTCTGTTAATCTATTAAATTCCATGTTGTGTTTATGGAAAATAGTGCAGTGTAAAAACAAACAAGTAAAACACTGCATCACAGAGTATATATTATAACCTAAAAATTATAAATATTGCACAGAGCATATCAGATTTTCAGTTCCTGGAAAGGAGTTAAGGGGGAATGCACCACCACAATCAGTAACAGTTCCTTTAAAACAACTGGATTCATTCTTTCAGAGTTAATGAAAATATGTTTATTAGAATAGGAGATTGTTTCCCTATAATTGTATCTTGTTTTCTTAGCCTCCTCCAGGAAATGTGAGAATGACTCATGTACCCAGTACCCAGCCAGCAATAATGAAACCAACAGAAGAATCACCTGCTTACACACAAATTTCAAAGGTTTGTTTATAACTTTCAGGCACTAGGTTCCTTTCAATTATAGCAATATAAATACACTTCTGAAGTTGTGTATGTTATAAATAAACATTTTTTCCTAATAATTTATGAAAATGAATACTGCCTTTAAGTAATCAGTTATTGCATGAATTTGTGTAATATTAGGTTGATCTTCATAACTGGAGATGTTAAATTTTGGAAAATAGACTTGGAATATTAATTTTGTGTTTGATTGTTTTTAATTGCTAATAATGCTTATTTTGTTCAGGAGCATGCCTTGGCCCAGGCAGAACTGCTAAAGCGTCAAGAAGAACTGGAAAGAAAAGCAGCTGAATTAGATCGCAAAGAAAGGGAAATGCAGAGTTTAAATCAGCAGGGGGGTATGCATAAAAATGTTTTTTTTAAATTACAGAAATTTCACTTTTTCTTAGAAACTATTTTAGTTTTACAGTGTTACTGTAGTGAAACAGATCAATGGGGGTTTTATAACCTCCTCAGGAAAAGAAAATTGATTTCCTTTGGAACAATGCAGTGAATAAAAACTGACCTGTGCAGATTTTCACAGCAAAAATTTTAAATGAGGCCTATGTTACATGTTACTCTCTGCTATCAGCTATTTTTATTCTAGGTTAATATCCAAGTAATACTGTTGAATAGAAATGGAGCAGTTTGAAAAGTAACTTCATAAGTAACATCTCTTTGATTTCTCTTCTGTCAGTATTTATAGCTGTAGGAGAATTTTACTCTTTTGAAACATTTTCTTATCTTTTGGCTATGTTACAGACAGTATTCTATGCAAATAGCAGAAAGATTTATTATTAGTATTCCATTAATTTTTCATATGTTGCTTTGTAACCCATAGTTAAGATCTGTATCTCATTTTGCCACAACATTTAACTAACCATCAGTTTTTATACTGAAATTTCACATATGGAATTTACATCCTCTTAACTGAAGATACTTTGCTAGAATTAGATCTACAGGAAAAATTTTAGACTGAAATTTTAAAACCTCAAACAAACCAAAACACCATGCAAGGTTGACTTTGTGTGTTCTTTTCACTTGTATCTAGAAATCTGACTGTTGTATTTCCACATGTGCTGAGATTTTTTTTCTGCTGTGGTTATTGGAATATACAGCAGCACAATTCCAGATTGCATGACCACTTAGTAATTCAAATTCTTAGAAACTTTATGCCACTCATCTGCTGGGATCTGGGAATAAGGAATTGCTGTTCTTCTAAGGAAAAAAATCATTATGATATTGTCCCTACATTAAACAATTTTTATTTTCTCAGTATTTATTATTTTCAATGTCTCTATTAAATCTCTGTACCTCTTCTCCCAGATAATTTTTTGCTTGTTTGTTTTTTAATGTTCTTCTCCATATATTGCTCTTCATCTAATTTCACTGACTTATATTGATGATCTGAATTGATCACTTGTCCCTTTCAGGCTTCAGGGACAGTCTTGTTCATCTATATCATAGGAAACAACTCTGATACTGCATGCATGTTTCATGATATTTCTAAAATAGATATTTACTGTTTTATTATGTTGCAGTTGTCTCCTAGTTTTGGCCAGAACAGAGTTAATTTTTCTTTTCTGCAGTAATGTGGCTGTGGGAGTGTCTAGGAGGTTATTCCATACTACCTTATGTCATTTGTCAGGGGTGGGGGAAAAGGACTTTCTCTCTTGCTTCTGAGAAGAAGGGTGCTCCTTCCACAGGGAAAAAGCATGGCCGGTAAAATGGTTGGTATTGCCACAGACTTTCTGTGTAAATAGTTTCTTTGTCTTATACCTTTTGTTATTACCATTGTTGCTGTTACTGTTCATTTTCTTATCTCATTGTTGTTTCCAGTAAATTGTTTTTCTCAACCTGTCATCTTTGCCTTTTGTGCTTCTAACTAGAGGGGGAAGGGAAGCAAGTGCTGACATAGTTACAGTGGGAGCACTGAACTGGGGAATATCATTCCTAAACCATAACAAGTTGTTCACATCCAAGTGCTTGAAGAGTCTATGAAGAATCTAAAGGATTCTTTGGGAAGGTTGAATAGGGAAGAGAGAGCTCTTAAAGCTTGAAAGAGAATATTGGGGTTTTGCCAAATGACTGCATAAAAGGTACTGCACATCAGAAATTGTATGTTATGAATGAGGAGAACAATATTCCTTTCCTTCTGATTTTTTTCTTGTCACACTCATGCAAACTCCATTGGAAACATATTAGAGATACTTTGATTGGAGGACAAAATCTTTCACAATAGTACTCTAGCTATTTGCATTCAAGATGCTGGCTGCACATTTAGGACACTTGTCATATGCAACTGACAAAAATGAAAAGATCTTCAAGCTGGTAGGTCTGCTCAGCAATAGGTCCAGGGAGGTGATTCTCCCCCTCTACTCCGTACTTGTAAGACCCCACTTGGAGTACTGCACCCAGCCCTGGGGCCCCCAACATAAGAAGGTTGGGGACCTGGTGCTGTTGGAGCAAGTCTAGAGGTGGCCACGAAGATGCTCAGAGGGCTGAAGCACCTCTGCTATGGAGACAGGCTGAGAGTTAGGGCTGTTTAGCCTGGAGAAGAGAAGGGTCCATGAAGACCTTATAGCAGCTTTCCAGTACTTAAACGGGGCCAACAAGAGAGCTGGAGAGGGACTTTTCACAAGGGTATGTTGTGATCAGACAAGCAGAAATGGCTTTAAACTGAAGGAGGGTAGGTTTAGATTAGATAGTAGAAAGAAATTTTTTACCAAAAGGAGGGTCAGGCACTAGGACAGTTGCCCAGAGAAGTTGTAGATAAGTGTAGTGAGTTGACCTTGGCCAGGTGCCCGGTGCCCACTAACCCACTGTATCACTCCCTTTCCCAGTGAAACAGGGGAGACAATAAGATGGAGAATTAACAGCGGGTGAGATAAGGGAGTTTTATTATGGTGAAAGAAAGAAATAAGTGAGTCTGTGTGCACATAAGCGAAGGGAAAAGTCCATCTCTACTTCCCATCAGCAGCGATGTTTGGACACTTCCTGGGAAGCAGGGCTTCAGCACTTGTAATTGTTCCTCCAGGAAGGCAAACATTGAAAACTCACAAATGCCCCTCCTTCTTCCTCCCTCCCTTAGCTTTATATATCTGAGCTGACCTTATATGGTTGTGTCCCCTCCCAGGATTTTGCCCACTCATCCCTTTGATGGGGGAAGGAATGTCAGAGGGACAGCCCTACCCAGCAGTAGCCAAAACACTGGTCTGTTAACACCTGTCAGCTACTAATGCAAAGGACAGCACTGTGAGGGCTGTGAACTTTATCTCAGTCAGACCCAATACAATACCCCATCCCTGGAGACATTCAAGGCCAGGTTGGAAGGGGCTTTGAGCAACCTGGTCTAGTGGAAGGCATCACTGCTCATTGCAGGGGATTGGAGCTAAATGATCTTCAAGGTCTCTTCCAACCCAAACCATTGTATGATGTCCTCAGTCTTCTCTTTTCAGTTTCTACGCAGTATTGCACTTGAGCTTATGTAAGGACCTGATAATAAGAAAAATGCCTCAAAAATTGCTTAGTCATTGTGTCTGCTTATCATAATCTCTTTTAACACCTGAAGACTATGTGCGGGATGGACTGTGAGCTGCCTTGAGGTCCAGAAAAAGAAGGGCAAAAACTGTGCTAAATCAGGAGGCGAGAGAGAGAGGGGTCGCCATCATATTTTCTGAAAAATCCCTTCCTGGGAAGCTGAGAAACCTCAGAGAAAAATGAAAACAATAATTATCTGATCTTCTGTGTTTTGCTGCTTTGGAATGTGGTTTGGACATTGTTTACCAACTGGTCATTGTTTGATGGGTTTCATGTGAATTGTTTTGACTTAATGACCAATCATGGTCCAGCTGTGTCAAGGCTCTGGTGAGTCACGAGTTTTTTATTAGTATCTTCTTAAGCCTTCTGTAAGTATCCTTTCTCTATTCTTTAGTATCATTTAGTATAGCATAATATAATATAATATAATATAATATAATATAATATAATATAATAATAAATTAGCCTTCTAAGAACATGGAGTCAGATTCATCATTTCCTTCCTGTCACGGAGGACCCTGAAAATACCACAGAGAGGGACAAAAACTCTGCCCTTTGCCTCCTCACCCTGCTGCCTGCTAAAGCCTTTTTACAGCTGTGAAAACAACCTGAAGCCTCCCAGAGCTGAGACACTGCCAGCCTGGAGAACACCCTTTCCTCCTCCCCCCGCCACCATCCTGCATCTTTGGAGTGACCAGCACAAGTGGATCGGAGCCACGCATGAGCTGTAGGGACCATGCATTGCATCTGCATTTCAGAAGGCATTCCAGCTAAGTTGTCAACCCCAAGACCAGAAAATGCAGATAAACTACTTCAAGTGGCAGGGAAAAAAAAAGGCAAAAAGTGCTTGCCCCCCCTCCCCCCTCACCTCAGCAGAAAAGTAGCAGTGTTGTGGTAAACTATCCTATGCTTTTAAAATAATCTTAGCTTTTTCCAACTTTTCTCTACTTTTCCCCTTTTGCTTTCTATGCCTCTTTTACAGTTAATAAAGTGAAAATATCATTTTTTTGGTATCAACATTTAACTTTGTTTGAGTTTTTATCTCATTTCAGGGAATATTCAAACCTGAGGCTCTTTCTGCAATTCACAGAGAGCTCTCTCTGCTCCTCTGCCATTAAACAGATTGTAACATCTTATTAATGTGTGCTGCTTCCTTTTTCAGCTAGTTCGATTTGACATGCCTGAAAATCCCTTCCTGGGCTTGCATGAATCTAGTTTGTGGGTAACTGCATTCATAGTGTAGGCATGCCAATTAAGTTATGTTAATAGGCCTTGAGATGGTAACTTGTGTGGAATGAAATAACTCAGCTAGGTTTTTGCTTATCAAGATACAGTCTTGGAATATGAGTATCCAAAGTGTATTTAGAAAAAGGCCACTTGGTTTTTGATCTTAAACCAACTCATCAATCTGTCTTTCAGTCTTAGTTGAAAATTTTGAAACTTGTGGCACAGGGGTGGGAAGACACATCAGATAACATTCTTCATTAAGAATTTGAACCATTATAAGATGTCTGATTTTTATGTGACTGTCTTGAAACTATCAGTCCTGAAAGAAGTAACCATATACTGCAAAATGAAGATCTGAATTATTATCAGATATGTTTCATTTAAGAAATCCCCAAGAAGATTTTAATATGGATGGGAATATTGCTTGGTTACCTTTTGTATGCTCCCTCTGTAAATACCCTGCTCTAAAAGGCTTGATAAAAATGGTGTCGGGAGATGATGCTGGCCAAATGCCATTGCACTCACAAAAAATCATTCACTTATTCTCCTCTGCTATAGTTAAGCAAAAGAGGGGAAAAGAACAATTAAAAAAAAGCTCATAGGGTGAGATAATGATTAGGAGGAAACACTTTAAGGGCAAAATAGGCTCAAAACTTGAAAAGATATGAAGAAAAATTTATTAGAGGAATTAAAAAGAGGATAATGAGAACCAAAATAAACCTTTAGAACATCTTTGCCCACCCCCAGTCCTACTTTCTTTCCCACCGACAGTGCAGGGAGACAAAAACATGGTCTTTTTAGTCTGTTTGTCACTTCTAAAAATCTTTCTTCAATTCACTTAAGGAGAAGAGTCTCTTCTGCTATGCCATTAGGTACTTCCCATGGGAGACAGTTCTCTGTGAACTTTTCTAACGTGGTTCTAATTTGCACAAGTAGCAGTCCCGTCCAAATCTGCTGCAATGTGAAGTCCTTCCCACAAGCAAAGCAGTCTTCCCACAACTGCTTTTTTTTCATGGGCCATTTAGTTCATGGGGTTTTGTTTTTAAGGATGAGCTATTCTAGTATAAAAGCAAGGGTCTTCGTCTTCTGTCTCTGGAAGCAAGGGTTCTCTCCCTGTACAAGCCTCTCTCCAGATCACAGCTTCTCAGCATCCACACACTCCAGCATGAAAACCTTTTTCTTGTGGGCTGCAGGTGAATTCTGCATCCCTCCATGCACTTCATGAATTACAGGGAAACTGTTGTATTATAGTCCTCACTATGGCTTGCAGAAAAATTTCAGCTCTGACGCTCGGAGCACCTCCTTCTCGCCCTCCCTCTTTTGCACCGCCCTTAGTGTCACCATGTTGTTCTTCTCATGTGTCTTCATTTTTTTCTTTTCTCTGATTTGGGAGAGAATTGGTCCTTGTCTGGTCTCAAGTTCTATCAATTGAAAAATTTTTATAGAGTTCTGCAGCACTGAAAAGTTGATTCTGTCCAGGCTCTGCATTGGGGAATTGCTTGTCACGTCTCTCATTGCTGATCACGTGGTCCTCACCAGCATTGTACTAGCTGCGCAGGCTGCTGGCTCCACTCCACACTTTTCCTCATGTGGGGCACTGAAAAAAAAAGCAAACAAAGTTCATTGCGAGCCATGCCGAGGTAGCCGCGGCTGCGTGGTGCTGCCCTGGCTGCCCCAGCCTTGGCAACGCATTCCCGGCCACGTGGCCCCAGCCATGTGGTCATTCCTGGCGCTGGTTTTGGCCGCATGGTTGTTCACGGTGCCGGCTTGGTCCCTGGCGGCATGGCCTAGTGGCGCCGCCAAGAAAGGGACCAGCTGGCTCCGCAGGGAAGGGGCCCAGCTGGCCCCCTCACCACTCCTTGGAGGCGAGAGAAAAAGAGAGCTTCCTGTGGTTTTGTCTTTCTTAAATATGTTATCATAGAGGCATTACCAGCTTCTCTAATTGGGTTAGCAGCATGCCTATTCTCATGAAGCAATATGCGGAATAAATAGACTCCACAACCTGATGTAGTTATGAAGTAGGTATGTATGTCAGCATCCGGCACAAGTGAGATAGCTCTCATGAAAGCTTGTGCCCTGAGTCCTGGTCTGACCCACATCTTTTTTCACAAAGGTGTTCCATATGCATTACATTACACAACCTTTTCATACATATTTAACCCCTGGCCCTGCCTGTCCTCGCCTCGCATGGTAATTAGATCCACACCCTTCTGGGCATGCATTGCTTGCTGTGGTGGTTGCACGGGGGTCTTTGGCGGTCTCTGAGGCCGAAGATTGTGATCTTCCTCATGATTGAACTTTTGAACTTTTCTCCTTTGTGCATGCGCTTTGGTCCCTTGGTGCTTATCTGAGTACGTCTGTTGGTCTTGATGAGCTTGGAGACAGAGGAGCCTCTTTATCTGGGTTTCTTGCATTCCTTGGTCTTCTCCTGGTTTTGTTCTTTATGCAAGACGCTTCAGAAATTTGCATTTTCCTATGTCCTTTGTACTATGGCAGAGGTTTCTTAAGTAAAAGGCTAAAATTCAACACTAATTCTACAACCTGAAATTTAAATGCTTAATTCATATTGCTAACTCGAGTGAACTCCAAAAATCTCCATTTCACTCAGAGCCAGCCAGCGACTTGTTCTGTCAGGCATGGAGGAAGTCCCCAGCAGCTTCTCACAGAAAATCGCTTCCGTGGCTGGCTTCCTCCCTCCTCACCAAAAAACAAGCCATATAGAACCACCACAAATGGTCAGTGGAAGTGGCAGAAAATTTAACAGATAATTAGTGCCTTGTACCTTTTTGGACAGAACTACCAGCTTAATCTTTTCTGAATGGCAAAAGAAATAATGCAAGTGTGTAATTTTTGCAAGTTTTCTGTTCTTACATGGTGGATTGACCTTGGCTGGCTGCCAGGTGCCCACCAAGCTGCTCTACCACTCCCCTTCCCAACTGGATGGGGGAGAGAAAATAAGATGGAAAACAACTTGTATGTTGAAATAAGTATTTTTACTAAAGCAAAAGCACAAGTTTGCATGTGCACAAGCAAAGTGAAAAAAAAAGAGGTTAATTCTCTACTTCCCATCAGTGAACGATGTTCAGCCACTTCCCAGGAAGCAGGACTTCAGCATGCATAGCAGTTGCTCCAGAAGGCAAACACTGCAAACAACAAATACCCCATCTTCCTCTTCCTTTTCTTAGCTTTTATATCTGAGCTGATGTCATATGGTATGGAATATCCCTTTGGTTATTTTGGATCAGCTGGCCTGGTTGTTTCCCCGCCCAGGATCTTGCCCACCCCTCAGCCTACTGACTGGGGGGGAAGAATATTGGAGAGACAGTGCTGATGCTGTGCCAGCAGTAGCCAAAACATAAGTGTGTTCTCAACACATTTCCAGTTCCCAATGCAAAGTACAGCACTGGGAGGGCTGCTATGGGAAAATGAACTCCAGCACTCCAGCTCAGCCCCACTCAATACAGATAAACTGCTAGTAAAGGCATGGTTGAAGATAGCAATTGCAAGCAAAACCTTGTCAGAATTTCAAATAAAGTTTTCTTTAGGTTAGTCTCTAATTCAGCTCCACTTTTTTAATATGATAATTAATGTATCTCTTGCATACAGAATTTGAAATGCTATGGTAAAGTTATGAAGCCGTGGGGGGTCTTATTAGCGGAGCGTTGGCCCGAGATCTCTATCCCCGAAGGACAGAGTCCCGGAGTCCAGCTCGCTCGGACCCAAGCCACGGGGAGCCTTCCAGCCAGCAGGGTGATAACAGCTCTTATAGTGATTGTCAGCTCTTTGGGATTTCAGCTGCTGCTAGGCTTGGCTTCCCCGGGCATAGGCTTCAGGCAGACGGAGAGAGAGGAGAAGGGAAGACACCGGCTGTTCCATGGAGATGGTTTATTCAGGGGTTCGCGAAAGGACCCGGTTCTTCTTCTTCTGAGTTAGTAGGGTACAGTAAGCTACTTTTATACCCTTGGCCAGGCTCCAAACTTGACCAATGGGCAAAGGTTAGAAGGTTTACAAGTGACCAATAGTAAGGTTAACAAGACTTTTCTCCTTATAAGGGTACAAAGATACGTTGTGAGTCTGGAGTTGGAACACCTCTCTGCTGCTGTGTCAGCATTCTTATTGTTAAAGCCTCCACGGTGCTTTGGGAAGGCTTGTGGCATTTACTACAGTCAAGGTTTTTTGTAGTTATCTCAGTTGAATCTCTGAGTCTATGCTTGTATTTACTTGTGTTCTGCAGAATGTATACTCTAATCTATGAGCAGATTAGCATACAGGAAATCCAAGTGTCTGATACTGTGTTGACCTTTGTGGTATCCTCACTGTGTCACACAACTATATCAAAATATATTGATGCTGTAGGGAATCTTCTTGTAACAAAAAGAAGTAGTTTACACCATTTAAATAGCTGCTTTTCTTCAGGCTTATGGGCTTTTAGGTAAAGCTTTGACTGTAAAGTGTATTAGAAACTGGTTCAAAGTGTTGGAGATATCCAGGTATTACAAATATCAGCATTCTGAGAATGAAGAATGTTTTTCAGTCCCCAGTCTGTGTTCTACAAAGTATGAGAGTATGGTGGGACTTAGAGAAATGCGCATTTAAAACTCAAGGAACTCTGAGAAATTGTTTTGTGAAGAATTCTCTTTTCTCATGACTTTATAGGAACTGTCAGATGCCTGATTAGTCTTTTACATAGATAAAATATTGTACTTTCCTTGATCTGTCTTGTACTTCATTGTATTTTATTTCTGAAGCTTATTTTTAGTATTGTGTGAGGATTGCTAATAAAACTTTGGGGTTTTGGTAGCCCAAGTTATCTATACACTTGTGAAATTTATGTATAAAACAATTTGAACAAGTCCAAATGCATCTCTTTCTGGTATACAGAGATTAAACTGTATTATAAATCACCTTTTTTTTCTTTCTGATTTGCAGGTAGAAAAAATAACTGGCCACCTCTTCCTGAGAATTTTCCAGTAGGTCCATGTTTCTACCAGGACTTTTCTGTAGACATTCCTGTAGAATTCCAGAAGACAGTAAAGATTATGTACTATTTGTGGATGTGTAAGTATTTTCATTTAAAGAAAAGGCAAAGTGCATATTTGAACTTGATGATACATACTTGCTACTCTTGCTTTTGCAATATCTGTAATGAGAATTTTTTTTAAATTCAGAAGTCAAATGTTGAAATGAAATCTTTTTGTTAGCTTCAGTTTTAAATGTATTGGATTATTTCATAGATATTTCCATAGGAAAAAAAGAAGAGGATTACTCAATGCAGATTGGTTATGGTATAGTGCAGTTTTCTGTTTTAAATATCCCTGGTTTTGTAAAATGAGCTTTGACCATTTATTAATCTAGAAATAATTTTATTGTTTTTAAAATCAGCTTATATATTAAAAAGTATAATTCACAATCAGTATTAATAGACTGAGTTTAAGAAGTGTAATATCCATTTGCTTTATAATAACAGTTTTATATGGTTTAAAATCTTTTTAGTTTATAGTGGAGACAATATAATTTTAGTCTGTTTTAAAAAATAGTGTAAATTAAATTAGCTGAAAAATCATTCCATATTGCAACTGTCCTTTGTACACCAAAAATGCTCTACAGTCTTTGTAGGGTTCATTATGCTCTCATTCAGGTTCTTTGTTTTGACTGGAGAAATGCTGAATAAACCAAATGTACAAATGCCATGACATTTGTCTCTTCTGCCTTGTCCAGTGTGATGAGCACCTAATAAATACTCTGAGACTGATGAAATTCCAAAGATTTAGGTGCTTTGATGTCGTTAACATTTTTTATCATTATTACGGGGATGTGAATTTTAGAACTCTTCTGTATTTTTTTTCAAATCTGCATAATTTTTCCTGTTAATATGGTAATCTTATTACTGTGACTGAACCATGTCATTGAAAAACATAAAATGAGCAGTCAACATTGAAACAAGTGAATTCCACTTCATAGTAATCCACAGCTTTTTATAGTCATTGTTGGATTATTAATCTTTAAACAACTGGATTCACTGTAGAAGGTGGGACTAATCACTCATAAATCTCACAGATATTTAAGTTTTATATGAAATCTAAGATCAAGTACTCCAAAATTCTAGAATAGTTACTAATTCTGGCCATTTGCCTGACGGAATTCTAAAAAGTGCCATATGTTTCAAACACGAGGTGAAGTTGGGCAGTGAGAATTGGAATATTAATACTGTTTTTCTTTTTGCTACTTATTTCAATAAATAAAGGAAGCAGTGATATTATAGTATTTCAAAATGTATATGAGGTGTGCTCTTATACTAAGAGCACAGATTTTCTTCCAGGTAGACTGAGATTTTTAACTGAGTCCTCTTGTTCTTTTCCTTCTTTACCTTTTGTGCTCTCTGACTTAGGGATTACTCAGGAAGGAAAGATGGAAAAGGGCATAATAAAGGAAAAGAAAGAAAAAATCTATTTCAGGATAAAAAAAAATAAAAAGACAGAGTATAGAACTTTGTGCCTTAGGGCTGGATGTTGACTCAATCTTTGTGATTTTTCTTTCTATGGGATTTGGATCATATATCATTAGAGTGGCTTTGCTTCCTCAGTGGAGGCACTCATTACCATAGCAAACCAACCTGCTTCTCCTTGTTGCTCTACCCTACATTTTATTTCCTCTTCCAGAACTTCCTAGATTTTGTAAGGTCTAGGGGTCAGTGAACATAATCACATTTGGATAAATCTGCCTGATCAACACTTTGTAAAGTAGGTTAGTTTTCCTCTTCCTTTTTTAGCAGCCCTAAGAACACACCTTTTTATTGAATTTTCATTTTTTGGGTGTTGCTTTTGTTGGTAATAATTTTTATATCTTTAGTCTTGGTCTGTATGCATCTGAGGAAACTTGCCTACTTCAGATCTAAATGCTCTTTATCTCTGCTTCTACCCTTATTCTGTGAATTCATCCATCTTTTCTCTATTTGTATCTGAAATCAGAGTTTTCAGATTCCTTGATGTGGTTTTCTCTTCACACAATTATTTTTTTCCTGGGGAGAGCTTTTCTTTTTTTAACTGACTGATTGCTCCCATGTTTTTATGAACTACAGCAAACAATTAACAATGGCTTCTGTCAGCTGCCAGTGGAGCTTTTCTATACTATCTTGTTTTTGCAACTATTGCTGTTCTAGTTGCTTGCTGATAGAACAGCAGTTTGCCTGGCTCTGTACATCAAACACTACTTTTTCGATCTTTTTTTGCTGTTACTACAGAAATGTCTCTTGACTGCTATCTGACACCAAATATTTTTTGTCTGAAAAGCCTGTTTTCCAGCTATTTTCTGTGTAAGGATACAATCAGTAGTACATATAACGGTCTGTTGATGTTTGTTTTGCCTGTTCCTGAGAACCTCCAAAAGGATGGACACTTCATAAACTCCCCCCAAGCCTGTTCTAGTATGTTGTCATCTTTATCCTTAGAAAGTGTTTCCATTATATAATTTAATTTTTCCCTTCCTATGATTTATATTCCCTGTTCTGTCCACTGTTGTTATGGAGATAGATTTATGCCCATTTGCCATCATCTTTTGTCAAAATTAGCATAGTTCTCTCAGCCTTTCTTTGTACATCATGTTTTCTAGAGATCTGTTTTTTTGTTGCTCTCTTACAGATTTGACACTTGGTCTACTCCATATTATTATGGGATTTTTAATGTGTATCATCAAGAACTGGAGAATGTGGGCTATGTCAAATATTTTAGCTGAAGTCCTAATGTACCATGTAGAGTTAAAAAAAATACTTTCACATTTTTGGTAGTATGTTCTTGTGTTCTGTGCTGATCTAAGCTTGTTTCAGAATATATTTTTTCTGATGAAAAATATTTGTGTCACTTGTAAGGTGTGTTTGCAAATGTCTTTCCCTCTCCACAAAGATCAGAACAGACAAGGAATAAAAGGTTAAACTACTTTTGAAACCACTCTGATGTGCTTCAAGGTTGTGTGCAATCAGATTTTGCTAGCTTTATCCTCACTTGCCAGTTTCCATGTGTCTTCAAAGCCCTCCATTTTCCAAGTATCCCATTCCCCTTGAGGCATTCCATTACAGGGTGATAGTCCAGCTGGTTCCTGGAAAGAAGCATTCTTTTGTTGTGTACCCAGTGAGGACTTTGGTTTCCCAGGAATACCATCAATAAAACATTACTGAAATGAAACTTATTACAAAAATCTATTTTCATACAGTCCCAAATGAGACTACAAAATAATCATCTTAATAATGTAGATGCCTAATAGCATCAGTGCAACTTGTGATCTTTATCTACAATTAACTTTCAAATGTTAATGGATTATAAAGTGTAATTAATTAAGACAGGGAATGTATATGTAAGTAGAGTTCTTCTATACAAGGAAGCTTACACTAAGAAAAATGTTCATAGAATCATGGAATCCTAGAATGGTTTGAATTGAATGGGAGCTTAAAGATAATCTAGTTCTAACTCCCCTGCCATGGGCAGGGACACCTATTAGACCAGGTTGTCCAGACCTCCATCCAGCTCTAGGGATGGGAAAGTCTGCAATCTCTCTGGGCAAACTGTTCCAGTGTCTCACCACCCTCACAGCAAACAATTTATTTCTAATATCTAATTTAAACCTACCCTCCTTCAGTTTAAAGCCATTCACCCTTGTCCTGTCATTACATGCCTTTGTGAAAAGTCCCTCTCCAGCCTCCTTCTAAGTCCCCTGTAGGTACTGGAAGGCTGCTCTAAGGTCTCCTTAAAGCCTTCTCTTTTCCAGGCTGAACAATCCCAATTCTCTCAGCCTTTCTTCATAGAAGTGCTCCATCCCTCTCATTATCTTGGTGGCCCTCCTCTGGACTTGCTCCACCAGGCCAATGTCCTTCTTGTTTTGGGGGGTGTGGGAGACCCCTCTGGGGCCCCCTGCGTGAGAGACCCCTTAATAAATGTTCTTTGCCAGGATTGAGAGACGAACTGGACTTTTTTTGGTCTTCAGGTTGCTGTTTATTTTTCTCTTATAAGAAGTTCTGCGCACCGTCTGCACCAGACTTAACACACACAGAGAAGACAGCAAAAAAGGTCACAAGATGCATAGTTTCAAGGTCTTTTAAAGCTGTTTCATCCAATTAACTCCTAAAATGTACTTTATTTCTACTTTTCTACCAATATCTGATTATTTGTCTGCTACACAGCACCTGCATTGTAGCTCTTTCTAACCAATCACTCTGTGCTACCAACACTGGAGAAAATGGAGTAGATGAAGAAGGAGCCTATTTCACACTCTTAGATTCTGATTCATCCCAAAGTCTTGGAAGCCCTCTCCATGGACGAAGGTTAAAAGCAATGTTTTCCTGGGAATCGGGACCTGTCAGGACAACCAGGGAAATATTCCCCATGCCCTGAGTTCCAACAGGGAGACTCAGAGCTGGACACAGTACTCCAGGTGGAGCCTCACAAGAGTGGAGTAGACAGGCAGAATCACCTCTCTGATCCCACTGCTCTGGATGCAGCCCAGGATATGATTGGCTTTCTGAGTTGCAAGTGCACATTGCCAGCTCATGTCCAGCCTCTCATCCACCAGCACTCACCTCCAAGTCCTTCTCAGCAGGGCTGCTCTCAACCTGTTCATTCCTCAGCCTGTATTGATACTGGGAGTTGCCCTGACCCGGGTGCAGCACCTTGTACTTGATCTTGTTGAACCTCATGAGATCCCCATGGGCCACTTCTTGAGCTTGTCCAGGTCCCTCTAGAGCAACTCATGAGTGACTTTTTTTATTGACCTCACCTGCTTCCACATCTGAATTAGAATCAGGCTTTCTTAGATCATTTCAGTGAGTGCTGTATTGGTATAGCTGTGAAATTATTGTCATATAGACATTGCATGATGCAGACTTCTGCTAAAGCCTTATGCCATTTCAGCTCTCAGGTGGTCATTATCTCTAATAACTTGTATCACTTTTAAATTTGAAGAGACAAGTAGATGGAAGGTATTTAAACCATTACCCTGAACATGAAAGCACCTGTGTATTCATACAACCACAAAGCTTATCTAGGTGACTTGATGGCATTGGCTTGCAGCAGGTATAGAGAAGAGTGAATAGAGTGAAGGGAGACTTGTCAGTGAATTCCTGTCTTCATCTGTAGCTTGCTAATACTCAATTTTTATGACTGAGATTCTCTGTGACAGTAGTGAAGTAGACCCCTATGTTGCCAGGGTTATTGTACTAGTATCAGTAGTGGGTGAGACGTTTCTTCAACCCTCTTCTGCAGTGATGGTATTCTTTTAAAACTTGTCCTGGTTTTGTAACTGCAGTTACAAAAAAAATGTGATAATTTTGGAAAGGTCAAACTCCTTCAGAATGGGGACTTTTCTATTAATCTTGGGCATCTCCCTATTTTCCAGTATTGACTAGAAAAAGTGGGAATACCCCTTTGTAAATTTTTTTCATATTCATCAAAAGAAGGTAGGAATTTGGATTTATATCCATTCTTGGGCTTTATACAGCAGGCACATACAAATTCTGAAATGAGTTGCTTTCCTAACCTCTTGGAGCAGTGCCAAGTTGTAGATACATTAAATGTTCTTTGTTTAAAAATATGAAGCTTTCTGTTTCTGGTGACTTGTTGGTTATGGAGAGACAGGAAGACTGACTCTGTGATCAGAATCTGATTTTATTGTGGGATAAAAACGCTTATATACTATTTCAGGGAGACTAGTAATGTGTACTACAATGATTAGGTTAAAATCACATACACAAACTTATGCATATTACAACATCTCTTGCTTGCAGAGTTTAATGAGATTTTTTTTTTCCAGTAAACCTGTCGGATTTAATCTTCTTGCAATCTAGATCTAATTTTCAAAGTTCCTTTTGCTTTTGCCAAGGCATCCTGTTATCAAATCTCTTATGTTAACCAGGTCCAAAGTCCATCATCTGTCTTGTGTCCCCCAGCATTCCAACAGAAAATAGGTGGGGGGACAGAAAGAGAGTGACAGAGACAGAATAAGGAAAATATCACCTCCTGTGAATCCTAACAATGTTCCATTGATCCTCTCCAGCTGGTCTTCTTAGTGGTGAAGGTCCCCCTAAAAAGCATAGAATCCCATGGGTTAATATACGCTCAGACTAGGTAGGAAAACCCAGGCACCTGGGGGGGGGGGGGGAATTTGCCATTGTCTCTTACTGTGGACTCTGGGTTTGTTGCATCATGTGCAGTCCTGTGGTGCAAGGCTCCAGGAATTACTCTAGGGGGCACTTCGGGGGTGTCTTTAATGGTTCTGTGGGGTTGGGGGTTCCACAGCTCAGCCAGTTTGTGTAAGGGAGGACAGGTGCTCACTGCCTCTGACCAGAGGTTGCACCCAAAACCTACTCCCCGCCACCTCATTTCAGGGTGGAGTCTGTGTAAACCTGGCTTCTGGGGGCTGTGGTCTCTCCCACCCCAAACTCAGCCAGGGAAGAATTTCTGCTGTGTTTGGCTTTCATGTGGATGCATTCTTCTCCCTCAGGCTTGTTTGCTTTTCCCTAGACCTGAGGTGATTAAACAATAGTGTGTGCTCTTTATCTTATCTAGGCAGCTTAATTCACAGTCCAGAGTTCTTCAGGGAGGCTTCTGTGGTTGTAGCCTCTTCATACAGGTTTTGCTATAGTGAGCAACACTTCATAACAATGTTTAAGGCATGAACCATTTCAGTTCCTGACAGTGCCAGATAGCATGAAAGTAGTAGCTGTAATGTTGCTTACTACTGTTATATCTTTTTTGTTCCAAGAGGTAAATATATTTGAAATAACCTGTGAGGTTTTAATACCAATGCATTTTCTTTAGTAGAAATTCAGTAGTTAACCTGTAACTAGATCTGCCAATGCAAAAATGTCGGTATTAAGAGCTGAGAACCAAAAAAATCAGATGTTTAGGACCAATATTATAAGAAATATTTGAATATTCAATATGTATTAAAGGATCTGGAATAGGTTCTTGCAGATCTTGTTTTACTGAGAAGCAATTTTCCTTAGCTGACTTTTTTCTCTATTACATGTAAAACAAAGAGCTGCTCATTAAAAGGGGGGGAGGGTTGGAAAATTTTCCTTTTGTATTTAATATTAAGGCTGACAGTCCTGCACTCATTTAGTTGCCTGATTGTAAGAGAAAAAAAATAACTAGCATGTTAAAAAAAGTACAAATATCCAGTAATTACTGTAGAAGTAGCAGTTATTGCAACTGTAGAAGCCTCTTTTTTCATCATTTTAGGTTTGAAAATATTTGATGACTGATTTTTTTCTTTGCTACATGCCTGATATTACTTGAATTTTATTGTTCACTACTTTCAGCTGTGAATATTTACTTTAACCTTAAGCTTAAAAAACTATAAAAATCAGCATAATGCTGAGAGAGGATATTGATTTATTGTCAGCATGCTTATGTTTTGTTTCAAAATGCACAGTTTAAGTATTACTTTAACAATTGTAATAATTTATTTTATGAACATAATTTAACTAAGATTTTTCTTTGGTTATGCTTCTACAGTCCATACAGTGACACTGTTTCTTAATATCTTTGGATGTTTGGCCTGGTTTTACATTGATGCTACACGAGGGGTTGATTTTGTATTGAGTATCCTCTGGTTCTTGCTTTTTACCCCTTGTTCTTTTGTCTGCTGGTACAGACCACTTTATGGAGCTTTCAGGTAAGAACTTCAGCTTTAATTAAGATCTTTAAAAAAATACTTCACTTGTTGAAATGCATTAACATTCCAGAATTTGTTTATCATTAAGATAATCCTTCAATGTAATTTCATTAGAAACAAGTAGAACAATTACCATTAATTCAGTTGCTGTATCTGAAATGCTGATGGCAATAGTTAGGAATATTATAGAATATATTTTAAAATATTTAAAAATCATTAGCTCCTGAGAGCACTGAAGGTCCAGGAGTGCATCTGAAATGTTTGTACATCAATTCACATAGTATGAGAAACAAGCAAGGTTAACTGGAAGCATCAGCTCCCAGAGCTATGATATCACTGGTATTAAGTGGGACTTGGTGGAATGAGTCTGAAGATTGGATTGCCGAAATTGAGAGCTACAGGCTGTTTAGGAGGGATAAGCAGAGCAGGCCAGGTGAAGGAGTTGCATTGTATGTAAGGAAGAGGTTTGATTGTACAGACCTTAGTGTTAGGGATGATGTGGTTGAGAGCCTCTGGGTGAGAATGAGGAGGATGAAAAACAGATGTAGTGGGTGTCTATTACTGATCACTCAGCCAGGATGTAAGCCATGATGACTTATTCTATAGGCAATTAGGAGAAATCTCTGGATTGGTAGCCCTTGTCCTTATGAGGAGATTTCAACTTCCCAGATATCAACTGGGAATACCATATTGCTGTGACAAGCAAGCATGGGAAATTCCTGAATTTCATGAAAGAACTTTTTAACACAAGGCCTCAGGGAGCCCTCTAGGAAAGATACCCTCCTAGACTTTTTTGTGAATACAGAAGGACTCATGGGAGATGTGATGATTTGTGATTGTCTTGGCCACATTGACCATGAAATGGTTGAGTTTAAAATTTTCAGTGCAACAAGAAACCAGGTCAGCAGAGTTCTAAACTATTCAGGGAGCTACTTAGCAGAGTACCCTGATTTTGAAGGCTTATGAGTCCACGAGTGTTGGTCAGTTTTTGAGAACCACCTTTTAAAAGTGCAGGAGCAGGCAATTCCACTGTGTCAAAAGCCAAGCAAGTGAGGCAGAAGAACACGAGCTCCTTGTGGAACTCAAGAGGAAAAAGAAATTGTATGATCTCTGGAAGAAAGGTCAGGCTTAGCAGCAAAATTACCCAGCCATGGTTCTCATATGCAGCAAGAGGACATGAAATGCCAAAGCTGAGCTAGAATTTAAACTGGGAAGTATTTTATCAGACAAGAAGGGCTTTTCAAAGTACGCCAATAGCAAGAGGAGGGCTAAAGAAAATATTGGACTGCTACTTGATGATGATGGTCACTTGAATAATAAGGATAAAGAAAAAGCAGAGGCATAAAATGTTTTTATTGTCTTATTCTTTAATAATACTGAGTCAGAGGACTGTGAGTGTGGTAACAGTCACTTTCCATTTGTGGACACTGAAATTGTGAGGGACCAGCTGTATCAGTTGAATGTTCACAAGTCTATGGGGCCTTAGAGGGTCTGTGGGGCTCTGATACAGGGTATTGAAGGAGCTAGCAGATGTTATGGCAGGATCCCTCTCAATAATCTACCAAAGATCTTTGGAGTCTAGGGGGTCCCTGCTGACTGGAAGCTAGGCAATGCTATTCCAATTTACAGAAAAGGCATGAGAGAAGACCCAGGGAACTACAGATGTGTTGTTAGTCTAGCCTCAGTACCTGGAAAAATTATGAAGATTACACTGGGTGCTATTGAAAGGCATTTAGAAAACAATGGAATCATCAGGCACAATGTGGGTTCACAAAGAAAAAATCCTATTTAACTAATTTGATATCTTTCTATGATAAATGTCACTTGCTGTCACTCTTGCGCCGAGAATGACACAGGAACAGGTGAGAGGCAGTATTGCAGAAAGAGCAAAAGAAGGTTTTATTCAAGAGAACTGCATGGTTTATATAGAGTAATACAATACATTCTATTTGATTGGCTAGTTAACAAAAACACTTTTCTCATACACCGTCCTTGAGAAGAACAGAAAGATGAAGTTGAAAAATACCACCTGCAGATTGTTTATACTAACAAGTTATCACATTCTTACAACTCCCTGAAAATTCTCACAAGCCACTGTGAGAAACGCTTGCCGTTTCTCTCTCTCTGTCCCATGGCATCCACAACTTGATTAGTGGATGAAAAGAAGGCAGTGGATATAGTTTTTTCTCAATTTTAGTAAGGCCATTGATACTGTCCCTCACAACATCCTTCTGGACAAGTTGTCCAACTGTGGGATGAGCAGGTTCATGGTGTGCTGGGTGAAGAACTGATGTAAGGGCAGTGCTCAAAGGTTTGTAGTGAATGGAGCTACATCTGCCTGGTGACTATTCACTAGTGGTATCCCTCAGGGTTCAATTTTAAAGCCAGTCAGTCCTGCTCAATATTTTTATCAATGATCTGGATGCAGGAGTTGAATGCACCATTATCAAGTTTGCTGATGATACCAAACTGAGAGGGGCTGTTGGCTCTCTTGAGGGACAGTAGGCCTTGCAGAGGGATCTAGATAGGTTGGAGCATCGGGAAACCATCAGTGGCATGAAATTTAACAAGTCCAAGTGCCAGATCCTGTACCTGGGATAGAGTCATGCTGGGCACAAGTATAGATTGGGAGAGGAGTGTGTGAAAAGCAGCCCTGCAGGAAGGGATCTGGGGGTGCTGGTCAGCAGCAGGCTCAGTATAAGTCAGCAGTGAACCCTGGCAGCCAAGAGACCAAACTCCATCCTGGGGGGCATCAAACACAGTAGAACCAGTTGGTCAAAAGAGGCGATGATCCTGCTGTATTCACTGCTGATGTGGCCTCACCTTGAGTACTGTGTGCAGTTGTGGGCCCCACAACTTAAGAAGGATGTGAAAGTCCTTGAATGTATTCAGAGAAGGGCAACCAAGCTGGTGAAAGGGCTGGAAGGAATGTCCTGTGTGGAGCAGCTGAGGACTCTGGGTTTGTCTAGTTTGGAGAAAAAGAAGCTGAGGGGTGACCTCATGGCTCTCTACAGCTTCCTGGGGAGGGGAAGTGGAGAGGGAGGTGCTGAGCTCTTCTCCCTAAGATCCAGTGACAAGACACATGGGAGTGGTTCAAAGCTGAGGCAAGGGAGGTTCAGAGCTGACAGTAGGAAGCATTTCTTTACTGAGAGGGTGGTCAGACACTGGAACAGGCTTCCTAGAGAGGTGGTCGATGCCCCAAGCCTGTCAGTGTTCAAGAGGCATTTGGACAATGCCCTTAATAACATGCTTTAACTTTTGGTCAGCCCTGAAATGGTCAAGCAGTTGGACTGAATGATCATTGTAGGTCCCTTCCAACTGAAAATATTCTGTTTGATTCTATTTAGAGCTTCTACCATTGACATAGTATTTGTAGGAAATATTTAATTTTGTATTGAGCTGATAACAGTTTTAAGGAAAATTTTCATTAAATCTATATCCCTTCATGGGCAGGTTAATAGTTAAGGATGTCTTTAATATTTGGCTTCCTGAATGAACTTCATAAAACCATAGACTTAAAAAATCTTATGTTGCTAAGTGACCTGTAGTGTCTGTAATTGAAGTAGGCTGATATTCTTAAAAATGAGTAGATCAGGTACGTATTGATTAAATTCTAATATTTTCCTAGTTTTTAGCAGTCTGGATTTTGAAAAACTTTACAAGCTTGACAGGTGGTATCTTAATCTTGAAAAATTGAATGGTTGGTTTGACTGCAAAATTGAACTATTTTTTTTTGGTGAAAATCAGCATGTAGAGATTCTAAATTCCCATACTCTCAGAGTATTTTTTTTAATTTCCTTTTCAGATTGAAAAGAATCTGGATGTTCTCAGTTTAAATGCACTAATTTTTTTCAGACTGATAGCCATAAATTGCAGTTGAGCATTGAGCATAACTTTTAGACTAAATGAGATGTTTCTTTTTGCTAGCCAAGAAGATATTGCTGTACCCACACATCTTTGAGGAATCGTATAGTCTAACTTGCATTTATTTTTACACTAAATTCTTACATTCTTAAGGCTAAAAATGAGAAGAGTATTTTTAATTTACTGGTCTAACTTTTGTTGATGACTAGTTACAATGTGGGTACAAATTGAGATAAATTAAAAATACAGAGAGTTGCCAGTATTTTAAAATTATACTATTTCATTTTCATCATAAATATTGCATGTTCTCTCTTAGTAGTGTTCTTTTATATGAAATTATTATTCCTGATTTGGTGGAGTTCAGTGTCATGTTATTTTTCAGGGTTTTAGATTTAGTAAATCCTTAGCATTTCTTAGTGACTATTTATTGTTTGGAAAAGGAAAACTACTACTTGCATATTTAATTTTCAATCATCTGTTCAGCGGAAATAGGGTGAATTTGTTGAATAAATAGAAAATAACAAATTCCCTTCTGCAGAATGACCTATTACTGGCAAATTCTTGTTCAGTGACTTAAGTGATCTTTAGTTCCTTTAGAAATTTGGTAGAAAGCATATAATGCAGTCATTAGTTTTCACAGTAATACACTGAGGTCTTTGAGATTCTGCCTGCATGTTTATATTTGGGGATTTTTTACAGGCTATTTGTCAGGCTAACATTTTAGTAATTTAAACAGAAAACATATCTTGTATATTTTGTTTTTAAACAACTGCTTCAGTATTCTGATCCACATTGTGTTTCAGTGATTCCATATTAGTTTTTATTGGTTCTTACAAGTAAAATATTTTCTTCCCATCATGCCAGCACTGTGAACTTCAGTTTAAAAGTGGAGTGGACTTCTGTTCTTTATGCATTGTAGCAGAAGTTGTATGTTTAGTCTAAGAGGCCCTGCTGTGTGCTGAACAGAACACTAAGGAATAGTATCTTGCTGTTATTCTCACCTCTGTGAGAGGTGCAAATGGCAAAAGTACTATATTAAAGAAGTAGCAGCAGCTCATATATAAACACTCTACAAAACCACAGAATTACTGTAACTTCAAGTCACCATCAATAAAATATAAAAGCACTTTTTCTTTAGTTAATGCAGAAAAAAAAAAAGTAAATTGGTACTACAATATTTGTAAAAAGTGATAAATTTCCTGGCTGCTTTAATTTTCCCCCCCCCCCCCTCTTTCAGGAGTGACAGTTCATTCAGGTTCTTTGTGTTCTTCTTTGTATATATCTGTCAGTTTGCTGTACATGTACTTCAAGCTGCAGGATTTCAAAGATGGGGAAACTGGTGAGTATTCTGTTTTCATTGTATTGTCTGTAAGACAAACACTCATATTTGATATAGCAGCTGCAAACCAGTCCATGTTTTTAAAAGAAAAAATGTGTTCACTGGAATTCTTACATTTAGCAGTCAAAAAAGCATTTTTGGAGTGCTTTAAGCTAGAAAAAGTATGTGAAACATATCCCAAGAGTATGAGATACTTCTGTTATTAGACTGGTCAAAATTTTGTCTTTCAATGTAAGTCACTGTCATGGTTTAACCCCAACCAGCCCTCAAGGC
This sequence comes from Geothlypis trichas, assembly GCA_009764595.1. NCBI lineage: Eukaryota > Metazoa > Chordata > Aves > Passeriformes > Parulidae > Geothlypis > Geothlypis trichas. Next base: position 7,324,194 of record CM019934.1, read on the forward strand.
CCCCACAGCTGCTTGCTCACTCCCCCACCAGTGGGATCAGGGAGAGAATCAGAAGGGTAAAAGCTATAAAACTCCTGGGTTTAGATAAAGACAGTTTAACAGGCAAAACAAAAGCCACACACACAAGCAAAGCAAACCAAGGAATTAATGTACTGCTTCTCATACACCGGCAGGTATCCAGCCATCTCCAGGAGAGCAGGGCCCCATCACACATAATGGTTACTTAGGAAGACAATAGCCATCACTGCAAACTTCCTCCCACTTCATATACTGAGCATGATATCACATAGTCTGGACTATCCCTTTGGTCAGTTGGAGTCATCTGCCCCAGCTGTGTCTCCTCCCATGCACCCCCAGCCTCCTTGACAGCTTGGCAGTATGAAAAGCAGCAAAGTCCTTGCCTCTGTGCAAGCCTTGCTCAGCAATAAGGAAAACATCTCTATATATCATCAACACTGTGTTCAGCACAAATCCAAAACACAGTCCCATACCAGCCACTGGGAAGAAAATGAATTCTACCCCAGCCAAAACCAGCTCAGCCACTTTATACTGCTCTTTTATATATTACCTCTCCTCTTTTAGTGGTGTGTGGAGAACTTATTTGCTCTATATTTAGGATAAAGAAATAAGCAAAACTTAGAAAAAATGAAAATAATTTAGGCTGTAATAGTTTACTGTTGGAATATTATTTTGTATAATTTGTTATTTCTAATGATATTAATATACTTACTAATAAAATTTATTGCTAAAATTGGAAGAATTAATGAACAATGTATTTCAGTGAATATAGTGCTATATCTTTGATATTATTTGAAAAGCTAATTTGTCCAAGTCAGCTTTTTATTCAGTAATAGTTGATTTTCATTTTGATGCTTATAAATATATAAGCTTTTACTTGAATTTTTTGTGTAGATATAGCTTTATTTATATAGATATAGCTTTATTTGAAACTTCAAGTTCTAATATTAGGATTTTACAAGGAAAAGCTATTGGGAATCACTCACCCTTCTTGGGGAAAAAAAAACAAAACAAAAGAACAAACTTGAATTAACAAAAAGCATGGTTGTAGTAGCCAGCTGATGGCATGGAGAGCTATAACTGGCAATAATGTACCTGGGTAATGACATTTCTGTGTATCAGCAGTTTTCTGTTAACCTCCAAATGTACATAAGGCAGAAATAAACATCACTGCTTGAGAACTGGAGTATAAGGAAAAATCCCGGTTTATTATTTTCGCTCTCAAAGCCACTATTTGGCTTTTTCCTAGATAACTTGATTGACATGAACAAAGTGAAAAAGTGATTTTAGAAAACCAACTCTCCAAGTATGGCATGTGTACTTTTAAGGATACCTGGGGAAGTGGCATGAAAAATAGCCAGATCATCATCAAACGCTAATTGCAGTTTTGATTTTGGAGTTCTGTGCTAGAGTCCAATTGAATATAGGGGACATAAAAGTAATTTAAAACAAGTAGAAGAAAGTTTTAAGGTTGTTTCAGTTTACATAAATTTTTTGCTCTTTTTGGTGAAAGAATCTTTTCTATCTTAATGTGTTATTTTTATTAGGGAAACCTGCTCTTTTGTGACTTCAAGTTTATATTGATGTTTCAAATTTGAAGAAAGGGGAAATATTTGAAGTAATATTGATGTAGCAATCTGCTCTCTTAATTAATCTGACACTACCTACTTAAAAAAATATATTAATCACAGTTGAGAAGGCATCACTGTGTGATAACAGTAAAATTAATTTTCCCACATAAAAGCTCTGTGTGTGTGCCATATTTTTTGTTTTCTTTTTTAAGAAGTTAGAAGCTATCTTTTTAGGGATGTTTTCTCTTCCACAAAATCATGTAGTCTTAAATTATTCTGAAATTACAGTATGACCAAAAAAACCCACAAAAAGTGATGAGCAACTCTAACGTCTCAATTTCCTCACAGCTCTCCTGAAGGATAATCATCTTTGCTAAAATTTTTCTTATAGTTTCACTGCATGAATTGAGAAAAATGGCAAGTAAGCTGTAAAAGCTTATAGAACAGAAATATGCTCATATATAATTTTCATGAGGTTTTCTTCAAAAATATTCAGTTGATCAGGACCAGGATGTTATAAAGCTTCCCTTGATGTGGATAACTGTGGTTGAATGGTTCATATGCTGTGCTAGTCAAGTTTGTATTTTCTTTTTCCTTCAGTGGGTGGATTTCGTCTCTTACTAGTCTTAATAAGAGTATCCCTGTTGGCATTATGATGACAATCATAGCTGCACTTTTCACAGCATCTGCTGTTATTTCATTAATTATGTTTAAAAAGGTAAGTTACTTAATATTCCCCTCTTCTGTTTTCTATGTTCTGGAGTTTGCTTTCCTGCTTGAGAGGCAATCTCTCTCAAAGTAATGGGGATTAAATTATATTCTTGAGCATGTGCTTGTGCCTTACCTTTTAACAACTGTGCTTCAGTAGTACATTTTTGCTTATACTGTCATGGAGTTATGAAATGCTGTTTTTGCAGTGCACTTATTTCTGCAAATTAAATGGGGAAGGATAGCTTTAAATAAGAGAAGCTGGGAGGTGAGCCCACAATTAAAGGGTAGGTGAATGCACTGGACACTAAGGTAGGACTTGTAGATGCAAGGTTGCAGTTTCCAAATCTGTGGTGATTCATCAGGCTGAGTAAAGCATGATTCAAATGATTACTAGGTTTCAGCTCTTATAAAAATTATTCCTCATTAAAATCAATAGAAGAGTGAGATGCCTAGCACCTTGGAAAATTATTTTTATTTCTCTGCTTGGATTATTTTAACATTTTTCTGTCAATTAATGATTGCATAGCATAAAACCTCAAAGATGCTGTTCTCCCTTGGTTCCTTTTTGTGAATTTCCATCTGGAAAGCCTAAGTTAAGATAATAATGTGCTAGTAAGTTTTTATGTTGTTTCAATTAAATGTAACTGATAATTCTGCTGCTGATATGCTGGTAATTCTAATAATTCAACTGCAGTTACAGTTCCACTTGAAAGTCTTCATGTACCCAAACTCTACTGGCCTATTTACAGTAAGGTAGAAACTTCCTTTCTCCTTATTTGTTTTTTGCATAAATACTCAGGTATAGGAGAAAGAAACAAATGAAAAATATGTATGGTGAGCATTTTTTACACTCTTTCTACCACATGAATCTGAATTCTTTTCAAAAAACATGTATACTCATATATGATCTGGTGACATTTATAACAAAAAAAAGTTACATGAATTTTCCTGCTATGCTTATAGAATCATAGAATTGTTAAAGTTGGAAAAGACCTCTAAGATCATCAAGTCCAACCATCAACCCAGCACCACCACCATGTTCACCACTAAACCATGTCTTCAAGTATCCACATGTTTTTTGAACACTTTCAGGGATAGTGACTCTACCACTTGCCTGGGCAGGCTTTTCCAATGCTTTACAACCATTTCCATGAATAAATTTTTCCTAATATCGAATCTAAACCTCTCCTGGCACAACTTGATTCCATTTCCTCTTGTCCTATCCCTTGTTACTTGAGAGAAGAGACCAACTCCCACCTTGCTACAGCCTCCTTTCAGATAGTTGTAGAAAGCAATAAGATCTTCCCATAGCCTCCTTTTCTCCAGGCCAAACACCCCCAGCCCCCTCATCTGCTCCTCATAAGACTTGTGATCCAACCCCTTTTCCAGCTACATTACCCTTCTGTGGACACACTCCAGCACCTCAATGTCTTTCTTGTAGTGAGGGTCCCAAACCTGAATATAGAATTCAAGGTATGGCCTCACCAGTGCTGAGTACAGGGGGCCGATTGCTTCCCTGGTCCTGCTTCCCGCACTATTTCTAATACAAGCCAGGATGCCATTGGCCTTCTTGGCCACCTGGGCACACGCTGCCTCACGTTCAGCTGGCTGCCAACCAGCAGCCCCAGGGCCTTTTTTGCTGGGCAGCTTTCCAGCCACTCTTCCCCAAGCCTGTAGCGCTGTGAGGGGTTGTTGTGGACCCAAGTACAGGATCTAATGCCTGGCCTTGTTGAATCTCATATATTTGGCCTCAGCCCATCAATCCAACCTATCCAGATCCCTCTGTAGACCCTTCCTATCCTCCAGCAGATCAACACTCCCACCCAACTTGGTGTCTTCTGCAAACTTGCTTCAGGTGCGCTCGATCGCCTCATCCAGATCATCAATAAAGATGTTAAACAGGACTGGTCCCAATACTGAGCCCCAGGGAACACCACTCATAACCAGCTGAATGAAACTCCATTTACCACCACTCTGGACCTGGCCATCCAGCCAGTTTTTTACTCAGTGAAGAGTGCATCCCATCTGCACTATGGGAAATCAGTTTCTCCAGGAGAATGCTGTGAGAAACAGTGTAAAAGGCTTTACTGAAGTCTAGGTAGATGACATCCACAGCCTTTCCTTCATTCACTAAGTGGGTCACCTTGTCGTAGAAGGAAGTCAGGTTCTTCAAGCAGGACCTGCCTTTCCTAAACCCATGCTGGCTGGACCTGATCCCCTGGCTGTCTTGCACTTGTTGCATGATGACACTCAGGATGATCTGCTCCATGACCTTCCCTGGCATCAAGGTCAGGCTGACAGGCTTGTAACTCGCTGGGTCCTCCTTCTGACCCTTCTTTTAGATGGACATCACATTTGCTCACTTCCAGTCATCTGTGATCTCCCCGGTTGACCAGGACTGCTGGTAAATTATTGAAAAGGACTTAGTGAGTTATTCCACCAGCTTTCTCAGTACCCTTGGGTGGATCCCATCAGGTCACATTGGCTTGTGCAGGTCTAAGTGGCATAGCAGGTTGCTGACCATTCCGTCCTGGTTTATGGGGGTTTCATTTTGCACCCTGTTTTCCAGCTCAGGGGGCTAGATACCCTGAGGACAACTGGTCTTGTTATTGGAGACTGAGGCAAAGAAGACATTACATACCTCAAACCTTTCCTTATCCTTTGTTACTGTTTCCCATCATATCCAACAAAGGATGGAGATTCTCCTTAGCCCTTCTTTTGTTGCTGGTGTATTTGTAGAAATACTTTTTGTTGTCTTTTACAGCAGTGACCATATTAAGTTCTAGCTGGGCTTTGGACCTTCTAATTTTCACAACATCCTTATAGTCCTCCCAAGCTGTCTACTCCTTTTTCCAGAGATGGTAAACTCTCTTTTTTTCCTGATTTCCAGCCAAAGCTCTCTGTTCAGACTGGCCAGTCTTCTTCCCTGACAGCTTATCTTTTGGCACATGGGGACAACCTGTTCCTGCACCTTTAATTTTCCTCCTTAAAGCACATCCAATCTTCCTGGACTCCTTTGCCTTTCAGGACTGCTTCCCAAGGGACTCTCTCAACCAGTCTCCCAAACAGGCCAAAGTCTGCCCTCTGGAAGTCCAAGGTGGCAGTTTTCCTGACCCCTCCCCCCCCCCTTACTTCTCCAAGAACTGAAAACTGTCATTTTGTGATTTCTGTGCCCAAGATGGTCTCCAACCATCACATCACATCACATCACCAACAAGTCTTTCTCTGTTCAAAAACAGCACATCCAGCAGGGCTTCTTCCCTGTTTGGCTCCCTTACCAGCTGTGTCAGGAGGTTCTCTTCCACACACTTCAGGAACCTCCTGGACTGTTTCCTCTTTACTGTGTTGTATTTCCAGCAGACATGTGGTAAGTTTAAGTCCCCCATGAGAACAAGGGCTAACGATTGTGAAACTTCTCCCAGCTGCTTGCAGAATATTTCATCTGCATCTTCATTCTGGTTGGGTGGTCTATAACAAACTCCTACCAGGATATCTGCCTTGTTGTCCTTCCCCCTAATTCTTGTCCATAAACACTCAACCCCATCATCACTACCATTAAATTCTAGACAATCAAAACACTCCTTAATATACAGGGCTACCCCACCTTCCTTGCCTGTTCCTTCTGAAGTGTCTATAGCCATTCATTGCAACACTCCAGCTGTGAGAGTCATCCCATTGTGTCCGTGATGGCAACTATATTATAGTTATTCTGCTGCACAATAGCTTCCAGTTCCTCCTGTTTGTTGCCTGTTCTGTGTGCATTGGTGTAGGTGCACTTCAGTTGGGCTAATCACCCTGATGCCTTTTTTGCATGGAGATGCCCTAATTCCTGCATGACCATTCACAGGTACTTCTGGGATTTCTAACATCAATAATCCCTGCATACTTGCTGCCATATGGATCTTCATCCCCTGCCTCCACTGATATGGCAGACCGAAGGACCATGCTAGCACACTGTCCCTCAAGCAGTGGTGTGTCACCCCCAGGCTTATCTCTATCCAGTCTGGCTTTATCCCTGTCCTTCTTCCAATCTAGTTTAAAGCTCTCAAGTAGCCCTGCTCACTGCTGAGCCAAGATTCTTTTTCCCCTTTGACACAGGTAGACCCCATCTGTTCTCAGCAGGCTCAGGGTCATGTAAACCAACCCATGATCAAAACCCACAAAATTCTGCTGGTAACACCAGTCTCAAAGCCAGGTATTCATCTGCATGATCTTCCTGTTTCTTGCCCCATCATTCCCCACAACTGGCAGGACAGAAGAGAACACAACTTGTGCTCCAGATCTCTCAACCAGTCATCTCAAGGCCCTGAGGTCCCCCTTGATTGTCCACAGATTTCTTGTTGGACTTCATTGCTGACCACCTGGAAAGCCAATAGTGGGCCATACCAAGTTGGGAAATTTCTTAGTGATGTCCCTTACCTATGGGTTGGGTCCAGTTGGCATATCCATCCCTCTGTTCTTCTCAGAAGGGATTCACCAATGACAACTACCCTTTATTTCTTAACTGAGGTGGTTGTGATGCAGGGGGTAGGCTGCTCTGCCTTAGGTGAACCCTCCAACCTGGAAGAACCTTCATTCACATTTTCATTTCCCTGGTCCTCAAGTTGCAGCGGGACTGAACATGCGACTAGCATGTCTTGACCCTACCTCCTCTTGGAATTTCTGTCTGAACACCGCTGGAACCCAGGTGTTGGTAGCTATGTTTGTTCTTTTCTATATATTTTCTGTCTCTCTCCTTCTCTTCTAATTCCTTCTTCTCAGAATTTTTGAGTAACTTAAAATCAAACGGGCTTGGAGTTTGCTAAGTTGAATGGGCAAAGGTAATGCTTTGGGAAGTGTTTCATATTGATTGAATGCTACTCTAAACCTTTTGCCAAAGTTCTTTGATTTTCTACAGTTGCCAATAGGTTTTTTTGTTTTGACCTCTTGAGAACATCTTGTTAGTATTTCTCCCATGCCTCTATGCCTCTAACTCAGAGTACATGAACGACCGCAAGCCCTTTTAAAAATCTCGTTAGGCAAGGTGTTTTGGGCCTTATATCCCCACAGTTTATATACTGAGCATACGTTCCATGGTATGGAATATCCCTTTGACCAGTTCAGGTCACCTGTCCTGGCTATGCTCCCTCCCAGCTTCTTGTGCATCTCCTCCCTGGCAGAGCATGAGACATTGAAAAGTGCTTGACTCAGGGCAAGCACTGCTCAGCAACAACCAAAACACTAGTGTATTATCTGCATTATTCTCATACTGAATCCTAAACACAACACTTTAGCAGCTACTGAGAAGAAAATTAACTCTCCCAGCAGAAACCAGGACAAATGTTCAGTCATAACTTAATAGGTACTTGCAACCGTGTCAATCAGTAAAATTAAGATTTCTAAGATTGTATTATGTAAAAAAGTTCACTAAAATGTTATTGACACAGTAGATTCAAAAATATTTTTTTATTTTTGTTTCTTGCTGTTACTTTTAACAAGCACCCTTAGCATATGTTATGCCAAGGATACAGCCTATTTGTCTATTTCAATGTGTTGTTTCAGACAGTAGATAGCACACACATAAACTTGGAAAAAGGTACAGGCATCTGTCATGGTTTGACACTGTCACAATTCTAGTGCTTCTATGAGAATACTCTTTTTTTGGTGTTTGCTGTGAGATGTGACTAGGAATAAGCAAAGCAGGCTCTTAGAAATAAAGAAGACTTTATTAACTAAACTACAAGAAAATAACTAAACTACAAGAGAAGAAAAAAAAACACACAAGGAAAATGAAAACCTTACAAAAGTATTTTCCTCCTCCCCCCACCAAATTTCCAATACAATACATCTTCCAAATCACCAACTCTCGGTCTGGCACTACCCTTTAGAATACTCAATCTTCAGTTTATCAAGAGGAGTAGGAGTCCTTCTTTGTGCCATGGTGACTTCTTCTTTCATGTCCAGTGCTCTCACCACTGAACATGGACTAGGGCTGCTTCCAGGGTCATCTTTTTAAGGATGCCTCGTCCCACTCCAAAAAGGCACAGTCTCAACTTTGGGACATCTGTCTTCCCCATATTTTTTGTACCCCCTGGGGCCGAGGGGTACCCACACTGAACCCTCCTGGCTCTGGGGCATTGCTTCTTCTGGATGCAGTCTCTGTATCACAAGGAAACATGGCTCTGTCCATGGCTACACAAAAAGAGTCCAGCATAAAATGCTACTCCATCTTCTCCATTCCTCCAACATCTCTCTCTCTCTGGCTCAGACCTTCATCTCACTTACTCAGTTCTCTCTTCATCTTCTGCTCCATTTCCCCTCCAAGAAAAGTCAATGCTCTGCAAAGTTTTCATTATCCACAAAGAGGTTAAAAACTCCTACAAGCAGCCAGACACAGCCAAACACATCGCTGCACAGCATCCCCCCCCCTTCTCCGTCAGCAAGCTGTGCGGCCAGCACAAAATATCAAATTTCAAGATAACAGTCCTCAGCACCAGTGCTCTCTTTCTCTCTCTCTCTCCGTCTCCCAAAGTGGGGGGGGGGGGGGGGGGGGGCTGCCCAATACCTCTCAGTGCTCTTCCACTTTTAAGCCAAGCCTGCCTCATAGTCGTGTAGGTTCTCCTCCCCCCCGCCCAGCCAGCAGATGGGATGGGGGGAGAGATCCAAAACCTTTCCCACCAAAAATTCAAAGAGAGCTTCCCAAGAAAACAGCTCTGCTTTTAACCCCTGTGTGTTCTCAAAAGCGCATCCAAGTCCCAGTAGTCAAACCATGTGCCAATATTAAAATCTGAACACTTATTAGTGACCACAGCATATCCCAGAAAACCTGTTTCCTGTTAAACCACGTCAGCATCCTACGGTCAAACTGCACGCACAGCAGGGCAATCAGAAGTTGTAGAATTTGTGGGGGGAAAAAAAATCTGTTTATTCATTTTCAGATCCTCCCAAACATATGAACAAACCAGATTTTTCTACCACACGGCTCTACTTCATGTTTGAGACTTTGCTATTACTCTACCAAGAAATTGAAGCTTCAGCATGCTTTTTTACTGCTTTTCCACCTCCCTAGGTGCATGGTCTCTACCGCATTACTGGTGCTAGTTTTGAGAAAGCGCAGCAGGAGTTTGCAACAGGAGTGATGTCCAACAAAACTGTACAAACTGCTGCAGCCAACGCCGCATCAACAGCAGCAACCAGTGCAGCTCAGAATATGTTCAAGGGTAACTGAATGTAGAGAAATATAAAATATCATGACAGCTCTCTTCCATTGTACTTTATTTTCCAGTCACTTATTATACACCCTAAAAACATATATTAGGATACACACAGCATATTTGTTTTTTCTGCAGCAGTGCATAGGTAAAATGGGAAATGTTTGTTTATTTTATAATAAATTTGTTTATTTTTAAAAGATAACCATTCTTTGTGCTTATTTAAAATGTTGCATTTTGGAATAATAAGCTTTCCTTATTTAGGGAGGATAAGTGATTTCAACAACTGAATGAGAATGAATTGTGGTATACAATGATCAAATATAATATAATAAGAATTTGGAGGGTTTTTTAGTGGTTCATCTTGGTGGGTTTTTTAACTTCAGGAAAGAACTTTGGCTAAATTGTTTTTCTTTGTAAAAACTGTTTTCCCTATTTCTGCTATAAGCGGGGTAGACTGAGAGATGTAAAAGGTTAGGTTTGGCTATGCTTTTGCAATTTCTGCAGCTGCTGGAGGACAAATGCAATTACGATAGATATAAATTATTTTCTTGGGGTTTTTTTTAGGATAAGTCTTTTGATAGAAACCTGTAATTTTGCATGAATACTGTCATCTGTACTTGTTTAAATAGTATTTTGGTCCAGAATTTGCCTGCACAAAGTTATATCATTTGTTTCTATCTATTTTCATGGAGTATTCTCTACCTGTGAGAAATTACCATGATGCAGAAACATTCTCTGTAATAGAATGTGCATTGCACTGTATAGTTTAAGGAAGTTAACTGATGGTTTCAATCACAGATCTAAATTATTATATATTTTCTATTTTTAGTTTCAGTATTCATGTCTTGGGGCAGTCATTTTGTTGGAAAAGAAACAAATATTGACCTCTGGAACACTAGTTTCATGCCACACTTCCTTCTTACATGCAGTGGTATTTTTGTTGTGTTTGGGATGTGTAGATATCTATTTAACAGTGGTAGTAAATCTCCCACCTTATCAGTCACAATGTTTACTGCTTGTCCAAAAATCTAAATATACAGTATTTAATTTCCTAAAATCATGCTTTTTAAGCAGTGGCATTTAACACATACATGCTTTCATTTTAATTTAACTCAGCTATTTCTGTGATTTCATTTAAGATGGAAGGAAAAACAGCTTTTAAACTTTTGAATTAGAAAAGTGAGAAATCTTCATCTTTCACAAAGCTAATTTTAGCTCATTGAACTGGAGGCCTAAGAGGTTAAATTGGTGCTGTGGAACTGAACAGTCCATAATGGTGCATACTATCAAAATATTCTAGAATTGAATCAGGTCTTTCTATAAAGTGCCGTTTCTCTCCTTTGAAGGCTATTTGATATTCTTGGATTGCCTCATGAGTCTTATGCACAATACGTGGGCTTTTTTTTTAAACTCTGTTTTAGAAAATTAAAACAGGAAGGGACCCCATCCCCTAACTTGTATAAGTACACACTGTAGATGAAATTAATTCAGCTCTTAAGGTGTATTACCTTTAGTAAAAGGTAAAAATTCTGAGGCCCCTCCATGTTCTGAATGTGAAGACTTTGACAGATTCTTTTCCACTGCAGTATATTTATAATAGCATAATAGTATTACAAAAAAGAAAACCTGTTGCTTAATCCCCTGATCAGGACTGTACTGTTAGCATGAAGTCCCTACTAGTATCCTTTCTTTTACCAGTTTCATTAAATCCATCTTGAATTTGGACTAATGCAGTAGTTTCACCTATACTGAAGTTTATATTACTGAATATACTTATTTCTAAATATTCTCTGCATCATGAAGTTAAAATTAATTTAAATATTCTGTGTAATAGGGGCTCTACAATTCTATGCTAACACTAAACTTAAATTTGGGTGGAATGTTATTAAACACTTTCCAGACAGAAGTCACAATTTTCTGTTGAGATCAGACATCACACCTGTAGCAGCTGTATATGAAAATTGTTCTTTTCATAATCTTTTTTATTTAACTTGAGGGTTGTATCTAGGAACTCTACTATGGATTACTTTTGAGTTGAATTTAAGAAATTCTCTTGGATATCTTTTGGATATGAATCCCAGGGACATCATCCTTGCAATTTAATTAAAGTTCTAAGATTGCATAATAGCATACATTACCAAAATATATTATGAAAGAAACATTAGGAATAAAACCTGAATTTGACAGTTAGATTCCCCCCTCCCCCTCAAAGTTTAACTGTTCATTGAGAAAACATATTTAATGTTATATATATATATAACATTAAATATAGGGATTGTTGATTTGCAATGTCATGGGTTGAATGTACAGATTTTAACCTCCTAAGTGAAATTCAAAGTTCAATTACATGTGAATTATTTAAACCAGATATCTCTGATGCTTTGCAACCCTAAAGGGAGTGAGATGTTAGAGTTTACCTTTGACAACAGAAGGTTGATATTTGTTAGAATATTTTGTACCTAACTAAAAATAGATTTTACACTCTTATTAATTAATCAGAGTATGGTGCCCACGTAAGTTGTCATTTTGTAGTATTGTAGCAAATTGAGTTCACAGCATGAAGTGTAAACACTGGAATGTCTGTAGTCATTGATTTGTAATTTAGGAGTTGGTTTTATTTATCTGGGGGATGTTTGTATATTTTGTAAATTACTAATAATGCTCTGCCATCCTGGTGAATGTCATAGTTCTCTACAAATGCACTTCTGTCCTTCTGTTGCATGTCTGAGTAGTTCAGAAGCTTTGTATATTTATTGTATTAACCCAGTGTCATAGAATAAAAAAAGATTTCTTTTTCTGAATGTTTGATCTGTATAGTTTTGAACAATATAGGAATTTTTCTTTTGAAAGTCAGGATAACATGCAGGGCAGATTATCTACTTACAAGTTCTCTCAAGCACATGGTGTGATTCTGGGGTGTTTTGCACAAGGCCAGAAGTTGGACTCGATGATCCTCATGGGTCCCTTCCAACTCAGGATATTTTATGATTCTATGAATTATAAAAACCAAGTGAATAGAATATGCAGTAGGAACAGAACAGGACCTGTAAATTTATTTTATATGTATACCCACAAAACAATAGTTGTAATTTCTGGAACACTACTGATCACGTAAAACAGAGTTAAAAGGCTCAACAGTTTATAGTTAATACAGGGATAATTTATTCCCTATATATTGTATAGAGACATGATAACACTGCAGTTTCTGTGGGAGATGTTTGAAAAAGTTTTTCTGAAGTCTAGTTTTATCATACCTCATTGTCTACATACAATCTATGTCATTAGGGAAATGTGACTATGACATGAGAATAAAATTACTGCCTCTGGCTACAACAAACTCAGCATTCTATGTGAGAGAAGCTCAAACAGTAGTTTGAATTGCTAGAGTCAACCTGCATACATGCAAGCACATCTGCTTTCAGTGAAGGTACAGTGTCATGTCCCTTGCTTTTCTCTACTAGTATAGTATTTAATTCCTAATTGCAGCTTTGGGTAACCACACTGATTAAACACAGCAGTCACAAAGAACTATCCAGGAACATTGATTCGAGCAGAGTTACAGGTCAAAAAGTCTCTGGAATTTGCCTGAAATATCAGGATCAAATTTCAGGTTTACCACCCTTACACATTCATAGTGCAGGGAGTATTCTTCTTTCTGCAGCATTAAAATAGGCTACTGACCCAAACTAAAAGGACCATCTCTTTATGCTTCTAGTGTCCTGTAGTTTATTCTTCTGTTCTCCCCCATGAAAAATCATTAATGAACACTAGTCAGGAAATGAGAAGATGAAAAAAGAATATACAAATATTTTATAAATGCTTTATGATATTTCCATAATAAACTATTTATTTCAATGGTTAGTGCACTTTAAATATGATTTTTGCATTCCTAGACGGATGCTTGGAATTTATGTGAATAAGGATGGTGACATAGGCAGGCAAATGAAATATAATCTAAGACACATGAATAAAGAAATTGATACACCAAACTGTCAGATAGGTGAACAGCAGACTCTTGAATGGGTCTAAATTTGGAGGAAAAGAACAGCAGTATAAAGTATCAGCCTGAATCTTATTAAAACCCAGGCAAATAGTTTTTACCACTAGAATACACTGTTAGTATTATCAAGCTCACAGCAGTTTGCATGACACAATCAAAAACCTAAAACCACTCTGTTATTTACTTAGAATCATTGTTATAGATAGGTAATGCGATGGATTGGCTCTTGCAAATAAGGGATGAAAATTGTATATATGTTAAAAGAAGTTTTATTGATATGTAGATATGTTATCATAGTCTTGTTGTTTAGACATCCTCTGTTCTCCCCATAGTCCCCTTCCCCCCTCGGTATCATTGCCACCAGACAGCCTTGGTTGTGAAAGACTTGTGAAGGGAGGGCATGTACGTGTGCCTCTTGCATGGGATGGGAAAAGCTTGTTGCTGGGGGCGTGGCATGGCAACACCTCACCTCCAATCAAGTTGCACAAAAGTAGTCTCCACCAATGGATGGCGAGGAAGAGTTGACAGACTTTGGGAGGGGCCAGGGTAAAGGCAGAGCAGCCATTTTGTAGATGAGCACGTGGCAGTTTGGTTCCATGCTCCCAGCACTGCAATTTTTCCTTATTCAGTCTTTTGTTATATTTTTGTTAAGGTTTAATAAACCTTTGAAATTTTAAAAGTGAGTGTCATTTCTCACAAATGGGGACTCATCCAGGATAAACACCTTGTCTCCGTGGCTCTAGGAGATTTCAAAAGAAAAGCGCACCCAGCCGCAAGTTTGGCGGCTCAATTGACTTCTCCTGGGACCATTGGTGGTTGCAGGTCGACACCCTGGAAAGCAGGAGGACAGCAAAATGGTGGGATGCAAGTAAAAGGGGCAGAGAAACTGTGGGTAGGACACAAAGAAAAAGGGAGGCAGGAGACCCATGGCTGTTGGGACACAAAAGAAAGAGGGGTAGCAAAAGCTGCGGGCGGGGTTGCTGGGATGCTGACTGGAAGGTAGTCATCTTGGCTACCAAAAGCACAAAACAACAGGCCATGCTGGTCAGCTGGAAAACTCTCTCTTCTGCCAAGAGGCAAACTTCTTCCAAGGAAGAGAGTGAGAGTTCATCTGAGTTTGAGGATGAGCCTGAAGACCTCTGGCAGAAGATGCAGAAGGCAGCAGTCAAGGAGGGGGATTTGGAGCTGGTATCAAAAATCCAAGTGGCACCAGTGCGGTATCACAGGCGAGCTAACCCATGATGGGAATCCATCTCCTACGGGGAAATGAAGGACCTTTGTAAGGCTGCAAAAAGACCATAGGAGGAACTCGTCCTCTTTTAACAACCTACTAAATGCTGTGTTTGCAACCCATGTTATGGTGCCCCATGACTTAAGACACTTTATGCACATCCTACTCTCCCCCACTGAATTCATCCTGTCGGGGGGAGTATGGAAGAAACAACTACAGCAACTATTAAAAGACTATGCCCAAGAAGATGGGTGGGCACATTTAACATTATACCATTTATCCAGGGAGGGAGATTTCACAAAGCCGGGAGATCAGGCAATAGACCTCCCCTGAGCCGTGTTAGAAGACATAAAAGGCACCACAAAAACAGCATTCTTACAAACACTGGACAGGACAACAGCAAACATTGACTTTACTGACATTCGTCAGGGACCGGATGAGACTTTCATATAATTTGTTGACCATCTTACACAGGCAATAAACAAACAAATAGAACATCCAAAAGCTCAGCAAGAGCTACTTGTATACCTAGCTGAAGCCAATGCAAACACCAAGTGCAGAGATATTCTACGTTCTCTTCCCCTCAACCCCAAACCAACCATCTCTCAGATGGTCGAGGCTTGGACCATCAGAGCGAAGGCAGACTGAGATGTCACCTTAGTCAAAGCTGCCTGTGAGGGAACCATAGAAGCACTCGTTGCTGCACAAATAATCCCCCACAGACCCAATAACAACAGGGAAAAGGGACCATGCTTTAACTGTGGGGAAATGGGACACTATGAAGGTAACTGTTATAATAAAGGTAATAATCAATCCTGATCCTAGGGGTGCCCTAAGTGTCAGTGTCCTCAATGTTGCCAATGTTGAAGTGCTTAACAGCACCCACAAAATCACCAGCCCTCAGGAAACTCCTTGCAGAGCACGGGGAGGCCTCATGCGATGACATCAAATGCAAGGCTGCTTCACTCCACTCTCCCAACTATCGTGGAGAATCAGCGTGCCGAGCTTCTCCAGTCTATCACAACAGCTCCATCACTGCAGAGGAGCTCAATATGTGACAAATCCAGACAGGAACTCAGAGGCCACTGGTAAGTGCTCTTTCCATTCAAACTGAAGACACTTTTGTACACTACCTTCCAACAGGCAAATATGGGCCTGAGGACTGACCTAGGGATGTTTTAGTAATTTGTGACGCCAGAGAGGGGATGGAAGGACTCATCATCCTACCTGAAGTTTTAACAGTAACATGCCTACAAGAAATCCTGGTCCAAGTACTGTGCTTAAACCCCCCTCTTTTCATCCCTAAAGGGACAGGTATTGCCCAAGCTTCTTTATTACCAAACTTTACCACAACACCTGATGACCCACTAGTAGTGTGGGCCCAAATTCTAGGCTGCAACAGACCTGTGATAGAGTGTGTGCTGTCCCAGAAAGGAAAAAAGACCCACCTTTCAGGACTGTTCGACACTGGAGTGGATGTCACCATCATTTCCCGCTCTGAGTGGCTGAGAGATTGGTCCCTTGTCTCAGCAGCTGGGGTCATCTCAGGCATCGGGGGAGCCACAACCAGTTTGAGAAGCCAAAAAAACATATGCTTTGAGGGACGTGAAGGCAGAATTGCCATGGCAAGACCTTTTATAACTCGGGCACAAGTGACACTCTGGGGCAGGGACCTTTTGTCTCAATGGGTACGAGACTAGAAATCCTGACAACACCACAGGATTTCTAGTCGGGGCCACTGAGCAGTGTGCCACCCTCCAGCTGACTTGGAAGACTGATAACCCCATATGGGTGGATCAGTCATCCTTTCCAGAGAAGAAATTAAAGGCGCTGCAGTCCCCCGTGCAAGACCATCTATACAAGGGTCATATAGTACTATCCACTAGCCCTTGGAACACACCTGTCTTTGCCATTCAAAAACAAGGCAAAGACAGGTGGCAGCTCTTGCAAGACCTCAGAAAGATCAATGAGGTCATTGAAGACATGGGTCCCCTCCAACCTGGCCTACCCTCAGCTTCAATGCTGCATCGAGACTGGCAGATGGTCATTGTCGACCCTCAAGACTGCTTTTTTAATATTCCACTACATCCGGAAGATGCTCCCCGTTTTTCTTTCTCAGTGCCATCCCTAAACCAACAGGCACCTCTACAGAGGTAACATTGGACAGTTCTACCTCAGGGCATGAAGAACTCACCCACCATCTGCCAATGGTTCACTGCCCAAATTCTCTCACCAATCTGACAGAGACACCAAAATGCCATCATTTTTCACTACATGGATGACATTCTTATTTGTGTGGAAACCCAAATTGGTATAGACTGCAGTTTGAGATGTTATTGATGCTGTACAAAGCCAAGGATTCGAAATCACAGAGGAGATCCATCAGACTGCTCCTTGGAAGTACCTTGGCCTCAAAATTGTGGAAAGGACCATCACAACCGAGCCTCTGCAGATTAAGAATGACCCCAGGACCCTGAGGGAATTACATCAACTCTGTGGGAGCATCAGCTGGATTTGTTCACTGCTGGGGATTACCACCAAGGACCTCGTGCCATTGTTCCACCTTCTGAAGGGCAACAAGGGCCTCGACACTGTGATCATTAACACCGGAGGCCAGGTTGGCAGTACAAAAGGTAGCTCAAGCAATACAAGAAAAATAGGCACACAGGTACCACCCCAGCATACCTTCTTCTTTAGCCATCCTGGGTACAAGTCCAAGGTATTGTGCATTACTTTTCCAGTGGGATTAAAATTCTACAGATCCCTTGATAATCATTGAATGGGTTTTTTGAACCCACCAGCCCAACAAGACAATCACTACACCACAGGAAGTAATGGTTCACCTAATCATGAAGGCTAGAGTGCGTCTGTATTCCCTCACAGGAATAAACCTTGCCAATATATATTTTCCCCTTACTACCGAACAACTTGATTTGGCTGTTACAAACATCTGAGTCACTGCAGTATGCCTTAGTTACCCCAGACAAATTTCTATCTATTTCCCAAAGCATAAGTTATTCAATTTGACCTTCAATTTGGCCCCCAAACCCTTAAAAAGTCCAATTCCATTGAAAGCTCTGAACGTCTTTACAGACGGATCTGGGAGTTCCCAAAAATCAGTTGTTACTTGGAAAAACCCAACTACCCAGCAATGGGAGTCAGACATTGACATCGTCCATGGGTCCCCACAGATTGCCGAATTGGCTGCAGTAGTCAGAGCTTTTTCTAAATTCAGGGAACCAATTAATTTAATTACAGATTCAGCCTATGTCTATGGCATAGTGCAGTGAGCTGAAAATTTGATACTAAAAGATATCCCTGACCCCCAATTATCTGATTTACTCTCTCATTTGATTTATCTTCTATCCCACAGAGAACATCCCTACTATATTATGCACACAAGGTCCCATACCACCCTTCTTGGTTTTATCGCAGAGGGAAATAGGAGAGCAGATGCTCTAGCCATGGTAGCCCAAAACACCCTTCCCAGTATTTTCAAACAGGCTAAGATTAGCCATCAATTTTTCCATCAAAATGTCCCTGCTTTGGTCAGGATGTTTAAAATCACTAGGGACCAAGCAAGATCTATTATAGTAACATGACCTAACTGTCAATTTTATGCCCTTCCCTCTGTTGGAGCAGGAGTCAATCCAAGAGAATTGCAGAGTCTCCAGCTCTGTCAGACAGAAGTGACACATTGCGCCCCCTTTGGGCGGTTGAAATATATCCACGTGTCCATTGACACTTTCTCTGGTGCCGTCTTTGCTTCTGCACACACTGGGGAAAAGACAAAAGATGTCATCAAACATTATTTACTAGCATTTTCCACCTTGGGCATTCCACAGAAGATAAAAACAGATAACGGCCCTGCCTACACCTCACTCCAGTTCCATCAGTTTTTAAATCAGTGGGGTGTACGACATTACACAGGCATACCATACAACCCTACAGGGCAGTCCATTGTTGAAAGGGCCCACCGTTCCATCAAGAGGGTCTTTGACCAACAGAGAGGGGGAGTCTCAATCTCCTATTGAGAGACTGGCAAAGGCTCTTTATGTTTTCAATTTTTTGAACAATTCATTTATGGAGCCTACTCCCCCGATCATCAGGCATTTCCCCAATTCGACCAACCCACAGCTAAAAGAAAAACCACCTGTGTTCATCAAAGGCCCAGAGACCAAACAAATTATGGGCCCCTTTTCATTAATAACCTGGGGGAGAGGGTATGCTTGTGTTTCCACAGCGACCGGCCCAAGGTGGATCCCAGCAAAGAACATAAAGCCATTCTTAGAAGCAGCAAAACCAACATTGGAACGACCAGAAAAAGATCAGAACAGACCAACAGAAAGAATGGCAGAAGCTTGGAAAAATGGAAAAAGAAGCCTGAAGGAGACCACCCAGACAATCTCGACAATACCAGTCAGGACCTGATTTTGGACTTATGAGTATCGCGCCAGCATCACCACCCTCATAAACTATATTTAATGTTTTGAGACTGTTAAACAAGTTTTATTCTTTAATTTATTATTTATTCACTTTCATAGTTTATTATTTATTTACTTTCAGGCCACCTAAGCCCCACAACAGCCAAAGCCAACTATGGCCAAAGGACTGTCAATTGTCGTCACATTTGGATGCTCCTTGCTATGCCACATGCCTTGTGATGGGTGATCCCTCAACCTGCCCACAACATTTGGGTCACCCTAGCCAGAACCTTGAAGCAAGACAACATGTGCCTGTCTGCGGGAAGCCCCGATTACCCACTCTTCATATTTAGTGGGGATGCCCATCAATGAGTGGCTGATAACTGTGGATGCCATGAATGGAAAGCAAGGTAGCTCCCCCTGAACATCTATAAGGAATACAACCCGGCAGACAACTGGGACCACTGGACTTTAAGGCTGGAATATGCATTTGAAGAGCCCCAAGAATTAGATCTATTGGGGACTTCAGAAATGAATTATTGCATGAGATTCTATTTTAAGCCTAAGGTGGGAGAGTGGGGAATTTTAAGTCCAGAAAAAGAAAAAGCTATCCCTAGGAAGGATGTTACCCCCCACTGTGCCATCTATAAAAACCCAGAAAATTGGTTCAAATACACCTCACTCATTGTATCAGTGTCTGGCACACATCCCAAGAAGTTGTTGAAGGGTATATCCCTTATATGTAGGGATCGAGCATGGAATGGGATTCTAACATTCCTAAAAGGGGGTCCCTGTAGCATTGAACGGCTTGCTATTCTCAGCCTCAATATTACCATAATTTGTTACTGGAAAGATAAATCAGGCCACCAAAAGAGATCACTCGACAAATTCAGCTAAAATTGTTATGACCAAATTAAGAATTTGAGTTATGGAAAGAGAGTCACAGCCTCCATTTTTCTACTTTGGGTGGCTGTAGAAAAGGCTCTCAGGGAATTAACCCATTTAGAGTGCTGGATTAGCAAGCAGTCCAATGCTATATCCATCACTTTAACCAATCTGCTTGAGGACAAAGAAACAATTTGACATGCTACCTTGCATACAGAGAAGCCATTGATTACCTGCTGCTTGCCCACAGACATGGCTGTCAGGAGTTTGAAGCCATGTGTTGCTTCAACCCGTCAGATCACAGCGAGTCGATACACCAAAGCATCTAATTCTTAAAAGACCAAGTAAACCAAATTCAAACAGAAGGCAATGACTGGCTCTCCAAGCTATTCAAAGACTGGAGGCTCAAGGGATGGCTTTCATCTTTAGTTAAAACTATTTTATGGATCTTGTTTGTCATTGTTGTTGTGTTGATTGTGTTGTTGCATTTTGTTAAGTGCTTGCAGAGGTCTATAGCGGAGGCCTTTTTAGTAAACAAAAAAGGGGGAGTTGTGGAGGCTCCAAGGCCTAACACTGAGGCTATAGCACTTCAACTTTGGAGGGGCAGAGACAAGCTAGGAGAAACATCCCTCTAAGGTTAGGGTGAGAAAAGCCCCCCTCCCATGGGCCTCTTCAGGCACATGTTTATGTTTCAAGTTTCATTGGTTCTCCCAGATGTTCCATCCCTGTTCAGCCCCCGATTACCATATATGTATATCCCCTAGAATGTTCTCCCCTTTCTCAATCCCTATTGGCCCCAGTTTGCTGCAGTGTTCCACCCCTTTTATCCCACTGGTTCCCCTAGTTTGCTGCCCCTCCCCTGCACCACTTTTCCCTGTTCCCACTGGTCCTTGACCCTCAGATCCACTCCTTTTTTCCCATATTTAACCCTGTGCCCTCCACCCTGCTAGGTCTTTGTCCCTGGGCCCTCTTTGAAGCAATGAACAGCCTTCAGATCTCCAAAGACCTGTCCTTTACCTTTCATTGTTAGCTCCTTTTTGCAAGCATGCTCCAGGCCCTGAAAATGCAGGTCACTTTCAGGGACTTGTTGAAGCGTGCTGCTTCAAAAAGATTCACAATAAAGTTACCTTATTAAAGCTATGGGATAAAAAGGCTAGCAAACAGGCAAAGCTAGCACAATTCTGTCTGATTTTACACTGGAGTTTTGTGCGCTAATTAATTCTCGAATGGCTGCTGCAGATAAGGCTCAGTGTTTGCCTTCAAGTGAGCAAAGGAATGCCTAATTTATGACCCAGCTAATTGCTCCCAGTAACTGCTATGAATCATGCATTATGCTGACACCAGGCTTGAAAGTTAATCGCTGTTCCCTTAATATCCACCCAAAAGATGCCTGAGCCATGCAAGACTCACAGTAATCTGAAAGCCAAATCATATATTTTGTCATAGTTAAGACCATTTTCATTATGTTTTTCCAATCAGAAGGTGCGAAAACTTAGGCAGCACTTACAGTCTCTAAGCAAGCTATAACATGTTCAGAAGACACACCACTTTCCTGCACCAGTCTCTGCAATTCTCTCACAATAGTGTAGTCTATGCCTGTAAGCTGCTGGTTGACCTTCTTTATAGATAACCAGGCACGCAGTAATAACTGAGGGGTCTCAGTCCTGTTTTCATGTAGAGTATAACTATCGCTTGGGCATTATTTATGTGTACTGGGTCTGAAGGATAGGCTGATTCAGGATAGTTATCCAAGGTAATCATCTCCTCAGGGGGTGGCATGCCCACGGAGCCGGCCAGCAGCTTTTAGCAAGTCTTAGGCAGGGGGGCTGTTTCAGCTGGGGCCCCCAGAGGGACTGGGGGAACTGCAGCATTCTGGGAGCCAAGCAAGGGCAGGGGGTTACAAAGAGCCAGGGGCCATCCATGCCTGGGGGACCAATACCGGCCGAGGTGGCTACCGCTAGCAAAGTAGCCATGGGGGATGTTGTGCCGGGGGGGAGGGGAGGGGGGGCAGGCGGTGAAGGAGTTACTGTGGGAGGAGCAGGCAGTGAAGAAGCAGCAGTGGGGGGGAAGGGGCGGGCAGTGGAGGAGCCACAGAATCCTGCAGAGCCTCTGATGTGGGGGAGGCATAATGCAAAGGGGCTGCACTGTGGGAAGCCAGTGCCAGCAGAGACAACAGTCTGAGGGAGGCAGCCTCTGAAGGAAGTTGAGAACACGAGTCTGTGTGAGTTTAAGAGTTGCTATAATAATTCCCCAAATTGTGAGCTGCCTAGACGCATCGGCATCACCAGCGCTCGCAATTTCAAAAAGTTTGTGTCCTACTACCTGCCAGGAGTCTAGAAAAATGCTGGCTGAGGGGAAGTCTTTTACATGCGTCGAAATACAATCCAGCAAAGCAAGTAATTTAGCATCAGGAATGTCTCTGTTCTGCCCTTGTAAAAGTCACTGTAAACTCTCTAGGGTCTGCTTTTGCTCAACTGACAGCTTTGCTCCCATGATCTACCCCGTTGCTCACATTAAAGTGATGAATGCGTGCACTTAGATTTCGTAAGGTAAAGGTGAAAGTCTCTCAGAGTGTCTGGGTCTGCCGCCTGAGTCCACTATCAGGATGTGCTGCCTGGGTCTGCTGCCCATATCTGCTACCTGGGGTGGGCTCCTTGGGTCTGCAGAGCTTCGTTCTCAGTCACAATCTGCCCTTCATTGTAGGTCGATCTTCCGCGTTCGGGCATCAATTGTGGTTGAGGGTCCAAAGCGACAGAGTCCCCAGGCAGGTGCAAAGGAGAGCTGCTTTCTCAGGATCTTTTGCTGGTCACCATGACCCCGAGAAATGTTAAAAGTCTCTTTTCCCAGCCCGAGCGCTTGAAGAATGAGTCGGAGATCTTCAGTTCCCGGTCTCAAGGTTGTTTATTGCATCTTATCTATAAAAAATTTTCTCCTGCCCTACCGAGGTCCATTCAGTAGGACAGTTCCAGGCACACTGCCTGCCCTCGGGGTGGTGTTATGCCTTTATACTGAAAACTATGTATACATTGTTAAAATTACTTTCCAATACCTATCACCTATGTTAGACAGTGAGCTTCTACTCTAAACCAATCTAAAAGTGTCAACATCACAGCAGAAGATGGAGGCCAAGAAGAAGAAGAAGAAAGGCTGGACATACCCAGATCCCTCCATCTTGCCTCCTGAACCCCCATTCTAAAAACCCCGAAATTTACTTTTTCACTCCGTCATAACTTCACTATTATTCTACTTAAACTGTTGTGGCTTGCTGATCTTCATATAAGGTTGGTAACTTGCTCCACGGGTCATAACCAAAACCACAGGTGTTTTGGGTTCTGTGCCAGGGCTTCTGAGCCCCCTGGCAGGGGTTCTGGCCGTCCTGGACAGCCAGAGGGATGTCCTGGGTTCCCACATCCCCTCCTTCTGTTTGCACCAAAAACACCTCTTTTGCAACTTTGTCCATGGCCCTCCGCATGCACACAAAGATGCCTGGTGAAATGAGCAGAAGAACCACAAGCCCTATCAAAATGTAACAACCTATCTTTAAAAGTTCCTTCCACAATGGTGAAAGGTTAAAAAATCCAACCACATCATCCATCCAGGATCCAGTGACCTCCTCAAGTTTGTTAATGCTTTCTTGCAACTTTTTGATGTTTTCATGAATTGATTTTGAATG
This sequence comes from Geothlypis trichas, assembly GCA_009764595.1. Taxonomy (NCBI): domain Eukaryota; kingdom Metazoa; phylum Chordata; class Aves; order Passeriformes; family Parulidae; genus Geothlypis; species Geothlypis trichas. The sequence continues at coordinate 7,347,900 of CM019934.1, forward strand.
ATCTGACATGTTCATGCAGCACATCCCTTCAAATTCCTCACATCCATGTCCATGTGGCAGCAACAGATAGTCGATTGCTGCCCTGTTTTGGAGAGTTGCTCGTCTTACACTGTTGATGTCTGTTAACATTTCACTCAGTGTAAGAGAAACAGCTTGAGCATGCTTGTTCAGCCAGCAACCCATATGATCCAACTGAGTCAAGGCCACCCCTGATGCTGCCTGTGGTGAGAAAATTGCAACTGCAGTTCTCTGAGCCTTGTCCCATATGTGCACATCATCATAAGAATTTGGACTGTATTGTTCCACTGATCTTTTCTCCTTATGTATTTGCTCTTTCAAAATTCTCAAATCGGATGTTAGCAATGAAATCCTCCCAATGCTGCATGGACCACCTTTGACATTTGCAGGGATAGAAGGCCAAATTCTGTCCCCACAAATGAAAAAGATTCCTCACGGCAATTGTGCTGGAACTTGGAGGGATGGTTTGTTTGACACCTTGGTGTAATATGCACCAAGAGGACGCATTTCTATAAATGAAATGGTTTGGGGCGACATTTATAATTTTGTTTTCTGTTTGTATCACTCCTGAAAAGCCAAATTTCATACAAAACTCCATTCTCACTGAGCCGAGAATTTCCAGTTCCTGAGGTTCAAAAGGAGCCACAGGAAGAAATTGCATCCAAACATGCCATCAGTCCACAGGATTCGAAATGACCTGCGAAACCTTTGGAGGGATGTCTTTTGGAATTGGCCATTTGTTCACTGGAAAGCCTACCAAACATGTTGAAAATTGTTTTTTCGCCCTTGAGTGTGTCAAGCAGATGGTGTCCAAACCTGTTGCATTGGCCAAAGTTTCCCAAACATTCTCTTTTGGTTGGATCATGGGCAAATCTGCCCCATTGCCTAAGGCAATTGGTGAGAGAATGAGGCACAAGAACAACATCTGATTGAACCCCAAGCTCATGGCTTCACTCACCGTGAGAATCTCTGCAATGCAATGACACCCAAGTTCTGCAATGCAATGACACCCAAGTCCCAAAAGAAACCCCCAAGTCTTTGACTGACCGAAAAGATGTTCATGGTCTTGATGTCCATTCACATTTGTGTGCTTACGTCTTTGTTTTTGGGGTCCGTGTCTGCTTGCGTCTGGGTCCAGTAGGGCTTCACGTGTCTTGCTGAGACCCACTTTGGTCCTCGCCCTGTGGAGACACGAGCAAAACCCTTGCCCCAAGTTATTAATTTGAAAGGACCTTTAATTTGTCCTGTCTCAGGGTTCCGGATCAAAACTAAAGGATTGTCCCTTATTTTTGCCTGTGTACTGTTTGAAAAATGTCTAATTATTGGTGGAATGGGCTCTGAAAAAGAACCGTTTAGGAAATTCAACAGGTATAAAGCTTTGTTCAACCGCATGTGAGGTGTTGCCTCTGCCTCCCTCCTTTTCTGTTTGTCCAAAAGGGATTTTAGGGTGTGATGTGTTCTTTCAATGAGCACTTGACCTGTGGGAGAGTGGGGAATACCATAGGTATGTTTGACACCCCACTTTTTCAGAAATTTGTCAAGCACTTTCCCTATATAAGTTGGACCATTATCTGTTTTTATTTCTTGTGGCACCCCTAATGATGCAAATGCTTGCAAAAAATGTGGACAGGCATGTTGTGAGGTTTCTCCTGCGTGCAGTGATGCAAAAATTGCCCCAAAAAGGTGTCAACAAAAACATGAATGATTTTGAGTGTTCCAAAAGATGGATAGTTGGTGACATCAGCTTGCCACAACTGGAGACTGCAATCCTCTTGGATTGACCAGTCCTGTGGATGCAGGTGGTTGCACAAGCTGACAGTCTGGACAAGCACTAATGATTTCCTTTGCTTGACTTTTGGAAATGTGAAAGGATTTCATCAGTGCCTGTGCATTTTGATGAAAAAATGCATGTCTCAACCTTGCCTGCTCAAAAATATCCAGTAAAGTCTGAGAAATGGGCATGGTTAGTTTGTCTGCCTGGGCATTCCCTTCTGCTAAAAATCCTGGGAGGGACAAGTGTGTCTTAATGTGAGTGATGAAATATTTATGTTTCCTGTTTTCCAGCAGTGTTCTCATACATGATAAGTATGAATATAAAATTTCATTGTCAGTGTGTTTCAAAAGTGAACCTTCCAATCGTTTGACCACATTTGCAACATATGCTGAATCTGTGATCAGATTGAGAGGTTGGTGGAACAATTGAAAGACCCTGACCACTGCTGCCAATTCCACAATTTGTGGTGAACCTTGGACCATTTTTATGTCTGAATCCCATTCCCGTGATCGAATTCTACCACGTGATTACTGATTTGTGAGTTTTCCCTTAACCATCAGTAAACACTGTTATCCCGTCCAATGGTTCCTCACTCTTGGTTTTTCCCTGTAGCAAATTTTTGATTTCAGCAATCCATGACCTGGAAAATGAATCGTACAAATGTCTGGGTATCCTAACAATGCAATTAAAAAATCTTTTGATTTTTGCATCGCCCAGTCAAAATAATCTTTTTTCAGTGGTAAATAGATTGTGGAAAAATCCCTGCCTGACATTGTCAGCAACCTTGTTCTTGCTTTTATGATAATTTGTGATGCCATCACCCGATCCGTGAGAACCGTCTTTGGAGACCTGTAAGACAAAAAAATCCACTCTGTGATTAAGAGAGGGTCTCTTTGAGATGAATCCCACTTGAAAATCAGACCATGGAACTGTACTTTTTCCCCCAGAACTGCCAGTTGAAAGGGCAGTGACTTTACAAAACAATGTGCCTGTTTCTGTTGAATGACCTCTGTAACTTTCTCGAGTTCTTTCCCGGCTTAAGGTGTGAGAGTTCTGGGAGATCTGATATCACTGTCCCCTCTCAAAAGATCGAGCAATGATGGGATATCATCATTTGTGATCCCCAAGATTGGTCTCATCCAGTTGATTTCTCCCAGAAGCTGTTGCAGATCATGCAAATTGCTGACTTTGGAGCTGACTTCCATCTTCTGTGGTCTTACTGTTCTCTCCAAGATCTTCCACCCTAGGTATTTCCATGGTGCGATCTCCTGAATCTTGGAAACACTGATTTCCAGTCCTACCTTCTGCACCTCTGCAATCACACAGTCACAAGCCTCTCGCAACTCCTGTTGTGTTGGGGCTGCAATGAGCAAATAATCCATGTAATGAATGATTTTTGCCTTCAGATATTTCTTCCGTGCTGGAGAAAAAGCTCGTGCCACGTACCATTGGCAGATAGTTGGCAAGTTTTTCAGGCCCTGTGGAACAACCACCCAATGGTACCTTTGCAGAGGGTCCTCCATGTTGATGCTTGGGATGGAGAAAGCAAGTCGAGGAGCATCATCTGGATGAAGTGGAATGCTGAAGAAACAGTCCTTAAGATCAATAATCACAAGTGGCCAATCTCTGGGAATCACTGAGAGTGAAGGAAGTCCCTGTTGAAGCGGTCCCATGTCCTCGAGGACTTGGTTGATCTTCCTGAGGTCATGCAGTAGTCTCCATGAGCCTGAAGTTTTCTTCTGGATGACGAACATTGGAGAATTCCATGGGCTGTTGGCTTGATGTGTCCCTTTTGCAGCTGTTCTTGGACCAGGCTCTTCAGAGCACTCAATTTCTTACGTTCAAGGGGTCACTGATCCACCCAGACAGGATTGTCTGTTTTCCAAGTTAATTTCAGAGTGGTGAGTGCCACAGTGACCCCCACTAAAAATCCACTTCCAATTTCATGTCCCATTGTGCTAAAAGGTCCCTTCCCCAAACAGTGATGGACTTTTGCACAACAAAAGGACGTATGATGGCTGTTTTGTCTCCTGGTCCTGTGACAACAACTGCATTCTCACTCTGCAGACATAGGGAAGTCCCCCCTATGCCTGTGAGAGAACCCAAGGGAGCAACCAACTTCCATTCCCGGGGCCAAAAGACGTATGATATGACTGGGACATCGGCCCCTGTGTCAAGCATCCCTCTGATGGTGATCGACCTTTCGCCACAAGTCAATTGACAAGTGACAGTGGGTCCGTCCCGACCTATGTGTTTTATCCAGGAAGTGTGTACTTCCACATGTTCTCCAAGAGGGAAAGTCCTCCTGATCAAACACCAGCATGACTCGTTCCGCTGCATGTGGTGGCAAAGTGATAGCTTTGACTACCATGGTGTTCTCTGGAACAGTCAGCGGTGGTCGGAGAACTTTGGCTAGAACTGTCAGCTCTTCATTCTGATTTGCCGAAACGATCGAAGGGTAAATGACAAGTCCAAGGGTGCTGCTTCTGTCCTTACCAATTATTAAAAAGTCTTGTGTCTTGGGCGAAGTTCCAGTGACACCCGTGAATATCACTGTATGGCTTTCATCCATGAAGCACATCAGTTTTGAAGCTGCCAGGACGCATTGTGCCCCTGGTGGGAGTAACTCTGGGTTGCTGGGGATTCTGCTGATGGCTTTGCTGAGGGGATCTGCTGGACATTCCCCAATGACTGTCCTGTTTTTTCTTGTGTCATTATCATCACTTGTGTTGACACAGGCTGACGATGGTGAGAGTTCTTTTTTGAGTTTCCCAGATGTGGTAGAGGTTTTCCATCCACATCCGTCTGATGCCGAATTTGCCCCAAAGGCGATAAAAACTGCCCAGAGACTGGATTTGAGGTCTATAGGCAGGAGGTATTTATTGACAACGCGTTGGAGAAATCACTAAATGGATTTCTAAATTGTGAACAGCAAAAGCAGGTTTTTATACAATTTTGAACAAGGATTACATTATTATTACATGCATATTCATAGGTAGGCAGGAGTATAGGCGGAGTTTTCCGGGAATTCTTGGTCTTCCTTAGTTAAATTTTAAGCTTTTCCTAATTTGGACAGCTTCCGGTCATTCTTGGCATGTTTTTCCATGGCTTGGCAGAAGTTACTGTTGTACTTGGCTTGATTCTAATGGCTTGGCAGGTCACTTTAACTTATTGGCTTCCACTTCTGCTTTCTTCAAATATTTTAATTCCAAAGTTTCTCCTGTGAGTGTATTTTAGATTATATATTAACTTAGCTTTCCTAACAATGTATTTTAGGTTTTATTATTAACTTCTGCAATTCCCTTGATATATTTTTAAGTGTCTTTTAATTCTTTTATTTCTCAGAATGTATTGTTCATAAAAATGGCTTCAGTCTGAGAGCGGCATTCACTTGCGAGGTGTGTTCCTCTCCTGCACCTTGGACAGAGGTCCGATGGCTTTTCAGTCCTTGACATTTGTGGGCAGTTTCTCTTAAAGTGTCCAAATGCCCCACATTTGTAACATTGTCCTGCAGGAGGATTGTTTTTCTTTTCAAAGTTCGCAAGAACCTTATCAATCCTTTCATTTTGGGCTTGAAACATTCTGTCCATCCATTCTTCCATTCGTCCTTCCAGTCGTCCTTCCAGTTATTCTTCCAATTGTCCATGCAGGTCTTGCTTCACAATGGATGCAGAATGCTGAGGCGTTCCCACCTTGCTGCACACTTCCACCATCTCTGCCAAAGAGGGCTGGATGTTGGGCATCACGCTGATGACTTGCCTGCAATCCGGGTTGGCATTGGCAAAGGCAAGGCTCTTGATGAGGTGTGGTTTCGCTCCCTCATCAGTCACCTGTCAATCCACTGCTTGTGTGAGTTGATCTGTGAATGAAGAAAAAGGTTCAGTGGGACCTTGCCTGATGCCCGTGTAGATGGTGTCCTGGACTCCTCCTGGAGTGATTTGTAGAATTGCCCTCCGTGCAACTTCCTTGATGTCACTCAGCACTTCTCATAGAAGCCTCGCCGCTTGTTGCACTGGATTGTCATCTGGAGGATCACCTGCCAACTGTGCCACGGTGAGGTTGACGTTTGGTCTGCTCTGGTATCTGGCTCTCAGCTCACCAAGAGCTCTTCTCCATCTCGTGTCCCACATGAGATTCTGCATGTCTGTAAGAATCATTGACACAAGGCATCTAAGATCATAAGGTGTTAGGTCATATATGTTGAAAGTGCCCCTCAGAAGCTGCTTAAAATATGGAGAACCCAGTCCATTGTCTCTGATGGCCTTGGCTAGATCTTTGACTACTTTGTGGTCTATTCTCTCCCATCTTGGGTTCTGGCCCTGTGCATCGTAAGTCATGGGCATTGTGATACCCCCCGAACCTTGCAATAGGTCATTTTCTTTCTCTAATTCCTTTCTAATATTTGTCCAATCTACGGCTTGAATTGCCTGTGCTTTGGATACCTGTTTTGCCATGGGTACTTGCATGTACATTGAAGTTGTCTGTGGAGGCTGTGGTCATGCTGCAGCCTCTCCCATCTTGGAGCTCATTGATGTTGCTGGAATCCGCATCCCCTGTCAGGCTGAAGCCTTGGCCCTTGAACCTAAATTAGGAACAGGGATTTGAAATTCCTGTGCTGATGTGCCCAAAGCTGTGCCCAAATACAGCAAAAGAACTTTGGCTACATTCCTTGGTATTGTGACCATCAGCCCCTGGCTGGATGAGCCAGTGGTTGCCGTTGTTGAAAGCATCCAGGCTGGAACACCCTCTGAAGCAGTAATGCATACTGTGTCATGTCATCCTGGTTTTTTAAGATTCTCAAGGCCTTCTGATGTTGACATTCTTCTAAGGAACTTTATCACGCACTTTCTTGTAAATAACTCATTGTTTACATTCCTTCGATAGAGGAGGAGAGAATTGATGGACTGTTGTTGTAACCAGTGTCATTGGAGAGGTGTCACTGTCACCCTCCAATCCGCTGTCACCTTTGTAAAACTATAAATATAGGAGTCAGAAAATAAACGTCCCTTTTTTCCTTCACCTTGAGAGAGGTGTGTGCTCGTGTTCCTTCGTGTCTGATAGCGACAGTGTCATCCTGTTGTTCTGCCTCAGTAAAAGTGTCCTGAGCCTCATGACATTCTGGAGCTGATGGAAGCTCTGTTTGCTGTGTCGGAGCTGTCTTCTTTGACCTAGTTTTCTTTTTATAAGAAACTGGCAAAAAATGTTGCAATGTTTCAGTCCTGCCACTAGGTGGCGTTGTGGCTCGAGCGACGGTCTGGCAGCGTCTCCTGCAATGTGACGGTCCCACCACAAGGTGGCACTGCCCGGTTGGATCTGACATGGCAACTGGCTATAACACTTGTACATTTTCACTAACGTCCTTTGTTTCTGTTTCTGATGGGTCGTTCACTGCCTCAAGCAATATCTGCTGTATCTCTGACAACTCTCTCATCTGACTTTTTGATTGAGGCTGAAACTGCACGATTTGCTGAGCTTGGTTTTGGGCTGACTGTGGGGGTTGGCTATGTGCCTGTTGACATGGGACTGGAGAGGGGGTGGTACCCTGGGAAACCTCTGCACCCTGACCACGCCCCGTCTCTGCCTGTGCCGTCACGGGATTGTGGGCATCCCTGCCCTGACTGTGCTTGCTCCACGCCTGTCTCTGCGGAGGGGCACGGTCTCAGAAACGCCCCCACTCCTCCCCTAGACTGACATCCCCGCTGTCCCGGTCTCATTCCGGTCCCGATATTTCTTCTCTATCTTGATCCCCTTCGGAATCCTTCTCCTCCTCTGACTCCGTGTCCGCACCCACAACTGACCTGCGTGGTCGCCACTCTAGCGGTGCCTGTGACACGCCGGCGAACTGGGAAGATTTCCCCGTTCCGACTTCCGGGTTTTGCGTCATCATTGCGAGTCTGCTGCGTTTCGCCGTGATAGCCGCCATGGACCCTGCAGCTGTCCTGGTTGGCTTACTCCCGCCCGATGCAGCCGCTGCGACCCGTGAGCTTTCCCCAGGTGGCTGCTGATTGCCCGCCACAACAGTCGCACGGTTTTTCCCCTTCAAGCGTGCTTTTTGCACCGTTTCGCCCAAAACCACCACTGCCGTCGGCACCGCGCACGTGCAAACCACTGCAGTGTCTGAGCCTCCTACCGCCTCCATGGCCCCCCCTGCTGTCCCTGCCACTGCCCCAGACTGCCGCTGGCTGCCTGGTGCCGCCACCACACGGCTGTGCCTGATACCAGAGAACTGTTACCCCTCCCCCTTGGGTCCCGTCACAGTCTCCCCCCCGCCGATTTCGCTGCCGTCCCCACAGTGTGGCTATGTTTTGGCTTCTACAAATCAGGAGGACATGCCTCAAAGAAGGCAAAGTCCAAATCTTCCAACTCTCTTGGGAAAATCTCTAGCTTAAGCTTTCCTGGGAGTGGTAGGGGTGTGTCTGAGTCCGCGTCCGAGGACTCTGAGGTTTCTGGGGTTTGTGGGCACTCGGGGGACCCATGTGACCTAGGAGGTGATGACGTTCCCTCCTGCTCCCCTTTGGTGGGAGCAGTTTCTGTCTCCCCTGGGCTGGTAGGGACAAGTGCAGCCTGCTGCTGGCAGTGCAGCTCCCTCCCCCTGACCTCTGTGGGAGGTTCAGCTGCCTGCTGCTGGCTGGCAGCCGTCCCACTTTTTTTTTGTGGTTGCCTCCATCACCACCCTTGTGGATGGCAACAACTTTACAGCTGTCTTATCTCTTCTCATAGCTAAATGATAAAGGTGTCTGTTGATCTCCTGCTAAAAGCTTATTTCGAACAACAGATGGGTCTCTGAGTGTGGGTAAGTACAGCACACACACAACAAGAGGTCTTTTAGCTCTTTTTCTGAAATTTCCATAGCGTTTGTGGCTGCCACGCCCTATAGGGCTGACAAAATGTTAAGCTGTTCCTGGGAGTATGTATCCCCCATGTTCTCAATTTTGACCTTCTTACCAAAATCTGAGTCATCAGCAAGGTTGGTCCGGAAGTTGCCCTGGTCACTGTCCAGCAGCTTGCCGGAGAGGGTTTCCAGGCGCCTTGGTCCCCCTCCTTTCCAGGTCAGGCTTGAGACAAATCTTATCGGCAGAGTTTGAAATGTTGCCTCTGGATTTTTCCTTGAGTGTGCCTGTTGTCTCTTGGGCTGAGTTTCAACGGCAGATGACTGGTGGCATGGCTGCTTGCCAAGAGTCCACCTGGGTGCTTCATTATCTGCCCACCCAGGGACGCCAAACTCGCGGGATTTTTTGCTGGTCGCTGTGACCCCGAGATAGGTTAGAAAGTCTCTTTTCCCAGCCCGAGCGCTTGAAGAATGAGTCAGAGCTCTTCAGTTCTCAGTCTCAAGGTTGTTTATTGCATCTTTATCTATAAAAAATTTTGTCCTGCCCTTCTGAGGTCGGTCCAGTAGGACAGTTCCAGGCACACTGCCTGCCCTCGGGGCAGTGTTATGTCTTTATACTAAAAACTACATATACAATGTTTACAATTACTTTCCAATACCTATCATCTCTGTTTGACAGTGAGCTTCTACTGTAAACCAATCTAAAAGTGCCAACATCACAGCAGAAGATGGAGGTCAAGAAGAAGAAGGAGAAAGGCTGGACACGCACAAATCTCTCCATCTTGCCTCCTGAACCCCCATTCTAGAAACCCCAAAATTTACTTTTTCACTCCATGAGAACTTCGCTGTTATTCTACTTAAACTGTTGTGGCTTGTTGATCTTCATATAAGGTTGGTAACTTGCTCCACGGGTCATAACCAAACCTACAGGTGTTTTGGATTCTGTGCCAGGGCTTTTGAGCCCCCTGGCAGGGGTTCTGGTCATCCTGGACAGCCAGAGGGATGTCCTGGGTTCCCACTCTGCTTTATTGCAAAAAACAGGCGTTTTTAAGCAGTTAGGTTTTTATCAGTTACATAGTTTTAAATCGTAACAAACATAATTCAACCAACACCATACACCATGATGTGACCACACAATGGTTATATAACTTGTTTTTCTACCTCTAATTCAGCTTAGTCACTTTCCCATAGTCCTTTTCTACTTGCCCGAAGTAACAGGCCTGAGCCATGATTTTATAAGGCTTTCCTTTTATAAGGTTTTACCTATATGCAACAGTGAACTTTGAAGAGAGCAACAGGATTCAACCCAAGTATTCCTTCCTGGCAATTGGGGATGCCTAGTGTTGTGATGGTGAGCATATAGATATTGGTAACAGGAATCAAGTTTGTGAAAAACATGTTCACTCTTCTGTGAAAATTCAAAAAGTTTAATAAAGGACAATAGGAGACAAAGACAGTAAAGCAAAGATTACGGCTGAGTGCGTCTTGACACTTAGCCAAGAACACACTTACCTTTGGGGATACCCCTTAAATACCTTTTCCATTACACCATCCCTTTGCATATTCATAGACCCTTATGCATATCCATATTTTTCCATAAACTAGTTTACGTAGTCCAGGAACTATTTTTCATGGAGCCTTCTTGGGTCTGCCTTTTTAGAGCATGTGTGTTTCTTGGCTGTGGTTTTGGCTTCTCTTTTTCACTTCCAGTTTGGGCCTTGGTCCATACTTTCTTCAGACGGCAGATGCTGATAGTTGGCATATCAATAGCAGGGTCCTCATTACATGTTCACTGGATGCTACCCCGACCAAACAGGCAGTTCACTCAATTAATAGCAGAAGTAAAAGCAAAGTTATTTTAACATTATACATATAGCATTCATCTTAATATTTGCGAAAAGCCAACAATATAATATGTATGTCTTGGTTTCAAAAGGCAGGTGTCTGTTAAGAAAAGTAAGACCCTCCCCTGAAATGGAAAATGTAAACCCCCTTGTAGCAAGCTGAATTGCTGCTAGCATAGTCCAGGGTAAGGAAGCAAAAAGGACCTTTGCATAATATCCACAGATGTTTTATTCAGCTGCGCGATGAGATGTTCAAGTCCCAGACTGACACACAAGGAAGATGCAGCTTTCTCTCTACAGGGGCCTGGGGACTGACCCTGGTCTTGAGGCGGTACAAAGATGAGGGCCAATCAGGGAATAGGGAGGGAGTGGCTCAGGGACATAAGAACAGACATAGGAACAGGGGAAGGAGCCAATGGGGTTGAACAGCTTTGAGGGAAGCTTCTTGTGTCTCCCTAGACCAGGCAATGCCTCTCCAGGTTCTCCACACCCCCTCCCTCTGAATAGTTATAATTTTGAAATCTTAGCAAAGATATGGGAGCAGGAATAACAACTCTTTATTAGGGAAGAAAAATAAAATAAAATAAACAATGCAGTAATACAAAACAGCACTGACAGAGTCAGAATACAACCTGACACCCTGTGGGTCAGGGTGTTGGTAGCAGTCCAATTGAAATGGTAGCCACAGTCCTCCTGTAGTGACAGATGTGGTTCTGTTGAAGCAGTGATCCTGTAGAAGGGTGCATTCTTCCTCTGAAGATCCAGCGGTGATGTAGATGGGCCTGGTCTTCTTCTGAGAATCCAGTGAGAAAAGGGCTGCTCTTCTGGGAATCCAGTGGAAAAGGCTGCCTGTGGTGTTCTAAAGCTCAGATTATATCTAGGTAGGAATGCTTGGCTCCTCCCTCTGGGCGGAGCTTCTCACAGTGGGGTGATGTAATTTTATCAGTCATGCAGTGAGACTCAATGGTCCATTAACAGAAGGTATCTCCCCAGAGGGAGGATTGGTTGTGGAAGAGATAAAGAAAACTGCCCAATTAACAGAAGATAACTGCCCCGCCTCTAAAAGATAGGAATAGAATAGTGTCATGGTTTGACACTGACACAATGCCAGTGCCCCCATGAAAATTCCCTCTCCCTGGCATCTGCTGTGAGATGGTACCCGGGAATAAGCAAAACAGGCTCTTACTTAGGGAAAAGAAAAGAAAGAGAAACTTTATTAACTAAACTACAAAAACTAAACCACCAAGAAAGAAAATTAAACACAAGGAAAATGAAAACTACACAAAAACACTTCCCCTCCTCCTCCCACCAAATATCCAATACATTTACATTTCCCAAATCATCAAACACTCGGTCTGGCACCACCCTTTAGAAAATCAAATCTTCAGCTCATGAAGAGTAGACGGCGTCCCTTCTCGTACCAGGAACCTTTTTCACAATCAGCAACCGCCCGGAAAAAAAAGTCTTTTGCTGCTATCATGTGATTCCTTCCCTCCTTCCATGCAAAGAGATGCTCTCACCATCCCTTGCATGGAGTAGATGACCTGTTTTTTCAGGGTAGACCTTTTAAGGATGCATCGTCCCGTTCCGAAGCAGAGCACAGTCTCATCTCTGGGACCTTTGTCCCCCCCATTTCCTTCACACACACCCCCTGGGGCCGAGGGGTCTCAACACTGAACTCTCTTGGCTCTGAGTCTTCGCTTCCCCCTGAAAATGCAGTCTCTGTATCACCAGGAATCGGCTCATGGATTTTACAACAAGAAAGCGTCCAGAAAAACCACTCCATCTTTTCTCAATTCCTTCAACATCTCTCTCTCTTTTTGCCAGACGTACTCACTGACCCATTTCTACCTTCATCCTCGACTTTTATCCTCCTCTAGGAAGGGGTACTGTTCTGTAAAGTTTTCATTATCCACAAAAGGGTTAAAAGCTCTCACGGAGCGGCTGGACTGCCCGCTGCCCCCCCTTCTCCTCCCAGCCGTGCTGGCTGCTGCCGGGACATGATATCAGGTTTCAAGGTAACTCAGTCCGGCACAGGATTTCTCTCCGTCTCCAAAAGATGATGGGGGGAAAATGGGGGGTAAACAGATCTCTGGATGCCCCCCACCCTTCCACTGGGTCCGGCCTACCGATAGAATGGGCCACGTGGCTTCTCCCCTCCCCCAGCCCAGCAGCAGCTGAGCCAGGGGAGAGAGCAGCAGCTCTGTCTCGCCGGAAATTCGAAAGAGACTGAGGGAGAGACTCCCTGCTCTTTTAACCCCTTGGATTTTTTGTGGTCTCAGAGGCGGATCCAAATGCCCCACTGGCCAAAACCAGGTGCCCATCTTAAAATCTGAACACCGATTGGTTAAACAACATATCCCAGATTTTCCCATTTCCGGTCAAACCACGACAAATAGACACTCTCATTTCCAGCCTAAGACATGTATTTATAACAATATTTGTATTGTGATCCAACTATATGTTGCAATTGCTGTATTGTGTTTGTGCTATGATTTTACTATGTTGCTGTATCACGCTGCTAAATCAAAAATCCCATGTAATGTCAAATACCTACAAATAAGGGCACCCCCAGAATGTTTCTCCAGTGAGACTCCCTTATCCAAATGAATAATCACAGGAACAGACAAGTTCCTGGCTTTCCAGGTAAAAACACTCCTTTTAGATTTGGTTATGTTATAGATGAATAATGAGATGATTGGCTCTTGCAATTAAGGAATGAATATTATGAGGAACTTAGAAGATCCTCATAATCATTTTGGTCAAATTGTTCGTCTGTTATCTGAGTGTAAAAAAGCCAGCTCCAGGCAAGTCATACACAGGACCCGCTCTGAGAGTTCCTTGGAGCTTAAAGACAAGGGGGGGCGGTTAGACATTGTAAAGTGGGAAGTGTAGAAGATGAAAGCAGGGATCCCATAGAAGGCAAAGACCCTGCAACTGTCAGGATGCATGTGACAGAGAGATATTAGAGTTATGGAGACCCAAGAGCATCTGGAAACATCAGATTGAAAGTCACCAGATTTTAATGGTGTTAGAGTGATGGCGAAAGTCGCCATTCAGTAGAAACAGCGCTCATATTGAGTGGTCGCAGCATGTGGGGGGGGGGAAGGAAGCTGCGTAGCTACTCAACGTGAAGGACCGGGGCACACAGTTCTCAGTGAGGTGAGTTTCTGGTGTGCGAGCAGTGCAGTAACTTCCAGACCTCATCAGCTGAGGCGTGCCCCTGCCTGCAGTGACTTAGTGGCATCTGGCGCAGGCGGGATGGCTGCTTGGGGTGAGCCAAGTGCGCGGGGCTTCCCAAGGGGGCTGTGGGAGAGGGTGAGCAGGGTTTCCTGGGCCACCGCTGTGGTTGTCCTGACCCGCGGGTGCGGAGGAGGCCAGGGTTCAGGTCTGCGTGGACCAGCATCCGCGGCCACGCACCGCACAGCAGGTTTCTGGTGTGCACCAACCCAGCGGGCACAGGGAGGGGGCAGTGGGGGCCCAGTGGCAAGATTACGTGCAGCATTGCTGGTGGTTGGGGACCAGCCGAGGTGCGGGTGTCCCCAGACCAGGGTGCACGGTCTGCCGCAGCTCCCATGTGGAACCCACTGGCGTGGGCCCATGGGATCTGGCGCCACGTGGATGGTGGCTCCCAGAGGTGGCAGAAGGCCGTGGGCAGCAGGGGGCTGCCAATGGTGACTGGGACAGCTTTCACCGGGTGCGCAGAATTTCCAGGCCGGAGACTGTGCGGGCCTGCATGGGTGGGAGCCACGGATGGCGGGGGCCGTGGGTGGCAGGGGCCTTTGCACTAGGCACTGCCGGACTTTAAGGGCTGTCTCTGTTGTGCGAAGGGTGCCCGACGCAGTGGTCTTCAGTGGTGCCGACCCAGTGGGGGTGACCACAGCAGTCGGGAGGCCCTGGAGCCCGGAAACAACTGGTCCGCTGGTGTGGGCTGCTGGCGGTGGGGGCTGCGCTCGTGGACGGGAGCTTTTGGAGGCAGGGAGCCAAGCATGGCAGGGGCCATGGGGGGCGAGAGGCTGCTGCTGGGTGTGGCAGGGTGTGCAGAGCACTTCATACACGGCGCCGCCAAGGGTCAGGGTCAGGCTTGGTTGTGCAAGGACCTTGTAGACCACAGAAGTCACTAGCCGGGCAGCGGTGCCGTGGGACATGTGGAGATTGCTGAGAGTCAGGAACTGCTGGTTGTGCGGGGGCTTCTCCATGACCAACCAGTATGAGGCTGAGCGGACACGGAGCAGTGTCGACTTGACAGGGAGGGGGCAGCGGTTTGCAGTGCAGGACAGTCACGTGCGGCATGACAAGGGGTAGATGCCTCTTGGGGGGTGACCCTGGCACCATGGACTTGCCTGTATAGAGTTGCCCGCAGCGACTCAGGTATGCCGGGGGAAGTCGTGCCCAGCAGGGCTCACCCAGGGGTGCCGAGCTGCAGAGACTCCCCTCCGGTGTTCACCAGCGTGAACCGAGCGAACATGGGGACCATGTGGACAGCTCAGCAGTTGCTTGCTCTGGTGTGGCAAGAGTAAGTTTCCTTCTTGTTTTGCAAGAAGGAAAAGCTTCTCTTACTTTTTCTTTCTTTCTTTCTTTCTTTCTTTCTTTCTTTCTTTCTTTCTTTCTTTCTTTCTTTCTTTCTTTCTTTCTTTCTTTCTCTAATCAGGGAGGCAGGGTGGGGTCTGTCTAGAGAGCCTGTAGTTAGACTAATTAAGATAAGACTGAGAGCAAGTAAGTCAAAACTCTGCACCCCACTCTGTCCAAACCAACTCCTGGGCTCGAGAAAAACACTAGCTTAGAATGTGCATTATTTTTCTCCTCCCTTTTACCACTTCCTACCTTCTAGTCTCTCTCTCTGTGAATGATAATTCTCAATCTGCTCTTGTTAGCATACTGTTGAGAAATACTGGTAAGTCATTACTGTAGTCATTTTTCTTAATTCTGAATATTTAAGTTCTCTCTGAGGGGACAGGAGGTTAGCAAAGCTTTGCTAAGCCTCTGTTCTTCTCTCGTCTCCATGGAAAAAAACGAAGTCCTACAGTGCACTGAAATGTTCTGTTGCCCTTGAGCAGTTTAGTTTGTGTACAACAAAATACCTGAAATCCAGTTAAAACCATACTGAATCATTAAAACCGAAAATCACGGACAAAGACTCTCTAACTAGTCAAAGTTAGAAAGTGATATGTTTATTACCCAGGCAGGCAGCACAGGGGCCGGGGTCGTTCCTGAAATGCGTGACCACACCATACAAGGATTTTTGCCTTTTATTTATTTCCCAAAATAATACATATGCATAACCCCAGAACCTCCCATCCCCACTTTGTATTAAAATTATGTTATTAGTCTTTTACGCATGCGCAATTCTTCTCTCGAATTGGGTCTGTGGTCTCAAATTGGGTCAGTGGTCACAGGGATGAAGTCAGGAACATCTTCGTCAGGTCTCTGTGACCGTCTGGCACGATCCAAGGCCCCCTGCTTCATGATGGATTGACATAGAGTGCAGGTGCTGGGCATTGTTCTACTGGTTTCAGTATGTTCCTATAATGGTCCACTTGCTCTGCTTCCTTCTACAAATGAGCTCATAATATAACAATTAGCTTTAGCTTAAGCATCTAATAATCATTAACCTATTGTTGGTGTATCTAACTTCAATATGAATTGGTTCTAACCCTCAGCTAAAATCTTAACCCTTTAAAATCATGATTCAATACATTGTAGCTGCTCTTCTTACAGAGACACCTTTAAACATGTTTACTTCTATTACCAGTAAGAGAGAATTTTCAGTAATTTCTGCAGTTTGTATTTGTGTGCTTCAGTAGTGTTCATCTAGTCACACTTCATATAGAAATATAATTCCCAAAAGACAAACATTTCAGGTTTTGAACTAAAGTGTTTATATATTTCGCATTCTTTTGTGTGTCACAAAACATTTGAGTTTAAAAGATAAAAATCTGCCTTCGTTAAAAACAAAGAGAAATTTTCCCACCCCTGCCGAGAGGCCTGGAGCTTTTCTTACTCTGTGTGCCTTATTCCTGGAACTGTGAGCTGCCCTCCTCAATAATAAGGACCACAAGTATCCCCCTTTTAGTTAAAAAGTAAGAAGTATCCCTTGACAAAATACAACAGTGTATCTGTGTAAGGGGTGAGGAATGCCATATGTGCTCCACACTTATACTAACAGTGATCCTCAATAAAAAATCCTCTCCTTCATGCCAATTAAGCCCCTAAGAAGGATGGAACAACAAAAAGGCACTCAGTTTGTGCCCTCCTACCATTGTAGGGTAAGAGGCTGGAGACAGGAATCCAACACAATCTTTCTTTGACCGATCCTTTAAGACAACACTGTCTGTTCCCACCCCAAAGTCAGAGAGTAAAGTACTGCCCAGAAGTGGCAAGGTGGTAACAGGCAGTAGATGTCCCACTACTCTCTTTCCAGAAGAGCTCTGAGAAATGCTTTACACTTATGTGCCAGTGTGTGTCTACATGCACGTGTATGCCAGCATGCATGAGTCTACACATACAGTACCTGTGTATGCCAGCGTGCACAGCTCTGGGTGCACACACAGACGCCAAGGTGTACACACGAGGTGTGCACTGCTATTTGCATGTGTATTAAATTGCACACTCTCAAGTGTGAGTGGGTCTGTACACAACTCTGTGCTTGTGAATAGGCACAGATTCTGCAAGTGAGCATAGCCCTGTGTAAAATATGTATGTTGATGACGCTGCACATATAGTATGCACAGATTTGTATACTCACGCTAATATAAACAAGTTCAGCGTACAAGCAAGTCTGTGTTTGTGAGCACGTGTGCATTAGTAGAGACTACCTGAGTCTCTGTACATCACATGTATGCTGGTGAATGTAAGTAGTGTGTACACCACTCCACGTGTGTGCAAGTGTGTGTACTACTGACAAGTACTGCTGTAAACCAAGGCTCTGTGACAGTAAGCAAGTACCTGTGTGTGTGTACTAACTATACACATACTCCTGGGTTGCACACATGAGCTGAGCACACCCAGAGACACGTCTCTGGATGCACAGTTTTGTGCATCTGGCTGTTGTCCCACCTGAGAAGCAGTGGTGTATGTGTTTGTGTGCGCCTATGTAGCACAGTACTGAGCTCTACTGACCAGAGTAACCCCTAACTCCCTGTGTACACTTGTCCAGGTTATAGAGTTAATTTGGGGAAGAATCCCCCAAGGAGCTCCGTGGGAAAAAACCCAGATCCAATCAGGCCCCTCCCCCCACTGGTCTGGGAGGAAAAAAAAATACCTCCTTGGAGAAAGGTGGAAAAAACTGTTTATTAACAATAAACTAAAACATATCAAACATTAGACCCCTTGCCACTCTAAAAGAGATGACAACTGAGAAAAAACCCCCCGTCCCCGGGTTGCA